>CAUYQV010016334.1:0-14863 GCA_963574575.1 Galagoides demidoff | reverse complement strand
ATATACAGTTTTTGGCTGCCATGTGGCTAGTTCACCAGGATATGAGTTTTATATTATTTTTGTTAATTTTATAATGTGAAACTTCAATAATAACAAATAATTGTTGAGAACTGATTATCGAGAACTGCTTATCAAAGTTTGCATTGTTGATCAGTTGTTAGAATTCGACCACCATTGTTTGGACTTAATGAACAATGGTATTTTTTGGCATTGGCAACAACAAAAACATTTTGTAACTGTCTCTCAGACGATACACGATACACATCGTACTGTGTGCTAGTGCTAGTTAAACAAGTGATGTCAACAAATAAGCTATTCAGATAATTTAGGTAAGTAATTTATTTACTTATTTCATGAATTTAGCAGACAGTACTCGTATTATTTATATTTTATAGTGGTAGCAAAAAGTCTAGCGCTATATGTGAAAGTGACACTTATGACTTACAAGGTATCATTATTAAAAAAAATATATTGATAAGGAAAAGATTAAATCTTGGGCATCAGCAAAAATCACAATAGAGAACAAATGTTTAGAAATATTTCATCATTTTGAAACAAACCATGTTCCATACAATAATGCACTAAAAATTGTGGGATACGTGGTGTCCTTACCAGGAACTAATGGTGTGACTGAACACGTTTTTTCTATGGTAAATAAAGTGTGGACATCAGGAAAATCACAATTAAGTGCTGAGACTTTGAAAGCCATTTTATGTGTGAAATGCAATTTAACAAATTCTTGTGAAAAATTTCATGACCTTTTAAACAATGACAGCAATCTACTAAAAAAAATCACTCAAATGAGAAATATGCTAAAGAATAAAATAATACCATACATAATTTTTTTAATGTATTATATTTGTAAATTGTACTTATGTTGAAATTTAAAAAATAGATTACAATACTATTTTTGCATTCTATGAAAATTTTTGTTGCTCCATATAGACCAAATTTTTAATTAAGGACCCCCCCCCCCGGCCCCCGTCAATGGTGTCCTGCTTTACCAATGTTAAAATCTGGTCACCTTACCTTCCAGTCACCTTCAGAGGTCCATATACCTTTAGCCTAATACACAACCTCATTTATATCCACAAGAATTTACTGCACCTGTAGAGGGTCCAGTACTTTTTGTGGTTCTCATTTTTGAATCATTATATGCACATAACGGTCTTCCTGCTGCACACGTTGGTCTGCTCTGCAGTAAGGCACTGTGCTCAGATGCAATTCTATTAGCTAAAAAAAAAAAAAAGCAAAAAAAATATGCTTGAAATTGGCTGCTAATTTAATGGAAATCAAGCCAGTAGGGTCAGTGTTTCTCACAATATTGATCAATATGTAAGTAATCATCTCCAGGGTGGGGAGTGAGCACGCCTCCACCTGTGTGTGCTGGTGCAGGTTTTCTGTACAATTTGGCCGTCAGACGTGTTAGCAATGAGCCCACAAAAGCCGTGACTGGGCATCATCCTCAAGAAATAACCAAAGCTTAAAGGCAAAACTTTTAATTTTACATTGTTCATAGTATTTGAGATTGGGGATTTCCTAAGTGATGATGTGGGGTTGATTAGATGAGTGTGGCCCACCTACACTGAAATATTACCGCACCACTTAAAAATTTTATAGATGAATATTTATTGACTTGGAAGGTTGTTCACAAATTGTAAGTTAAAAAAGGTAAAATGAGTTATAAAATATTACTTGAATTATGGTTTCATTTTGGTAAGAACATTGTACCTGTGAACATGAATATATATCTGGGATGTTACACTGTATACAGAGGTGGTCATGAAGGTTGTGCCTGGTATTATATTTTTAAATTATCCTTTTGCTTGCCTCTTTGTCTTTCCCTGTGATGAGAATGTGTTGTTTTGATAACATAAAAGAGGACTATCAACATATGATCTTCTCCCACCTTTAAGCACTTTTCTCTGGGTCTCAAGTACAATGAGATTATCGTTAGTCCATGTATTACATAGAAACCAAGGTTTATGTTTTATTGTTTTTAGGCTGAGAAGGACCCTAAAATTCTGTTTTCTTAACATTTCTTGATTCTATATGAGTCAAAGTACTGTAATATGTCATCTGTGGCCTGACACGTGGGTGGCCTCGCAATGCTGACGTGGTAGTCATCACCCCAGGAGACCTGCGAAAGTGAGCATTTGACCAAATTCATTTTTTACTTGTTAAAAAAAATGCTACTTAGCTTAACAAGCTATTTCCTCAGCTTGATAAGAGAGTGCTCTGAAAGTGACTTGGGAATAACATAACTTTGTAAATCTGATTGGGCTGAATAGATTTTGAAAGCATTAAGCACACAGAATGCTTTCTATTGGAACTTGGCCTGAATTAAAGAGGGTAAGAAGTATTGACTTTACAGAACTCAGTGGAACTATTATTTGCGATTGAATGCCAGAGCCAATGTCTGGAGAACAGCTGAGCCAGGTGCAAACGTGTGAAGATCAGAAGCTGCAGCAAACTCTCTTCCAGCCACCCCTGTTCTATTCCGTTTCAACTCAAAGTCTGGATTCTTCTTTGCCTCAATTTCTCACTTTCTTAGATACAACCAACCAGTCTCCTCTGTCTGACACCTTCAGAGGAACTATAATATGCTCAGAATTCTTCATTTAAAAGATTTTAAACAGTTCATAAATCTGCAAAGACATATCTTTGGTTTCCTGCTAAGGTAACTGCCCAACCTCACTGTGCAGCTCTAGGAGGACGGGTCCCCCCCGTGGGTCTTCACTCTCAGAAGTCCACGCTGCAGAGTTACAGAAGAGTCAGCTGCTAGCAGAGACACATCAGGGCTCCAGGGCAGAAATGCACACACCTAGTCCTGCATTCAGAAAACTTTACATAGAGCACAGACAGTAATATTCTATGGGCCTGAGCCTTTCTCTGAACATTCAAATACTTTTTTACTTCATTCTATCCATAATAAGTAATTATCATTCATCATAGTTGCATAAATAAGAAGTAACATTTTAAGAGGGCTTTACAGTTTGCAAAATACATTTAGTGTGCATTCTCTAATGCTCAAAACAATCTTCACTTTATCACTAAGTATTTCCAATTCATTTGTGGGGAAAATAGGAGATACCCTATTAGAAGTATTGTCAAAAATTATTTTCAGCTGTCCAACTCCTGGAACTTTATAACTCTAGTTCTCAAAAACTGCTGGCTCTCACCTTCTGGTCTGGGGGTGACAGCAAAAATGGGCAAACATCTCAGGGTTTAGGCTTGACCTCAAGACTTGAAGATCTATAATCTAAAAGATCTCAACCGTGGCAGGAGTTGTGCTCGGTGAGTGCTGAAACCCAGGGAGCAAGACGCACTCAGCGTCGATATGCAAGTTGTATCTACAAAGCCAACTAGCAGCACAGCTCAACAGCAAGTTGCTTATTGATAATCACCCTCATGCTATTTGTTTCAGCTCTATAATTTTCCCAAGAGCTGTGTTTATTTATCCCTCAGGTGGGGTGAGAGAACTCGGCTCAGCCCACATGGCAGTCATGTTGGAGAAACTCTGGGGAGAAGAGGAAGGATGTTTCCAACCCGGTGGGAAAGTAGCAGGAGGTTAGACACGTCTGTTACCCACATGTCACGTCCCTCGTGAGAAATCTCATCATGAGGCTTCACATAAATGCTGGGCAGCCTGGCGGAAAAGAGGGGCCCTGGGGCACTGTGCATACAAACTCCTTGTCGATGACAATTAGTTATTGATGTGTGTGAAACGTTTTGGGTGTGGCGCGTGTGGGACGGCAGAGTCAAGTCTTATTCTCATAAAATCTTGGGAGGAATTTGCTGGAACATGTGCCTGAGACGTTGCATTTTTCTGCCATGACTAGTACATTTTTAATAAATAATTTTAACTCTCTTCAATATGAAAAATATTATTACTATTTAGGTAAAACATTTGGGAACCCCTGCCTGTGATTAGGAACTTGGGAGCTGTGTATCTTAAGGAGAGTCAGTGCTTAGCTAGCCTTTTATTATTTTATTTATTGAATAAGGCAAAAACTTTATTTTGGAACTGATTATACTTTTCTCAGGAAAGGTTCCATTTCTGCAAAATTAAAATATCCCATTGGTTTATGCTCCAATTATTATTTGCTTTCTGAAAGTTAAGTGCTCCTATATAGGTTACCACCTTTAGTTGCCAATGCACCTGTTTTCGTGAAATGTTTGGTATCTTGCATCCTTGTGTAAATTTCCCTTTCGATTACCTTGGTCGTAATTTACTTCAAAAGGAGTCTACCTTAAAGGCTATCAAGATATACATTGAAATTATCATCTTGAAATAAAATGGTGTCATTAAAAGCTCGCAATAGGTTGCCTTCTAAATATTCTTGCAGGTTTCAGGAAATTTAGTATAGAGAAGGGAGTTAGGAGACACACACTTGCACACACTGAAGGGACTTTTCACAGTGCTGCAAAGTGTTGCCGTTTTTTGAGACCGTCTGGCCCCGCTGGATTCAGAGCCCATGGAGGAGAATCCCTGAGCTGACAGCAGTGGAGTGTGGACAGAGGGGGCAGGAGCAGGCTCAGCCGCCTAAGCTTTCCCCTGTCACTCAAGGGACAAATATGCACGTACCATTAGTGGCCTGTCAGAAATCAAGTTTTAGCTCTTCGTTTTCTGGAACTTTCTAAGTCTGGTTCTCAGAAGGTGCAGCTCCCACAGGCCCCTGTGCTTTCCGATGAGCCCCTGTACACATTCCAAGCGCTGGACCAGAGAGACTTAACCTGGAAGGTGCGTGGACCTGCCACGCGGTGCAGGCTTCCCTCCCCGTGCAGGGCTGCAGATGCATCCAGATGTCAGGTGTGGTCCTAGGCTGAGCAAAGGCAAACTTCTTTTAGCAAATCATGGGCTCTGTCCACGATGGTGGGAAGGAGCCTTTATAAGCTCATGCAGTTTGTTATAAAATACAAACACAGGGAGGGGGTCAGCACTGGAGGGAGGGTGCGTGGGCAGACGGGCAGGGGAGCCTGGCTAACTGTGTGCCCCCACATCCCCCACTGTGCATGCCTCTCAGGTGGCCTGTGGTCGCCTGATGGAGGGCCCAGCCCTGTGCCTCATCACTGCCAGGTGGCCGTGCCAGATGCATAGTGGGCACAATCAGCTGTGATTCTGCAGGCTCCTCAGAGTTCTCTAAAACTAGACCCCAGTTTTGGTTCTGACAGGCACTTTGGATGACCTGTTCTCCCAGGGGTCAGCTGCAGTAAATAGGTTGTCTTTTCCTATCTTCCCCTGGCTTGGCTGTTAGGTGAACCTGTCTTCCGCGCTGTGTCCTGTCTCCGATGCAAGGGCATCTTTGCTGGACCATTTAGCTCCAAGGTAAGCTCACCCGCTGAGGGGCACCTGCATGAGCAGGGCCTGACCCCAGACCCAGGATGGGAGCTGGGTCATCTCGTCCCCATGTGGAAGTAGCGTTCTGTAATCAGCAGTGTAGGCTGAACGTATTCCGATCTTACTAACGTGCGCTCCCTCAGGCTACATGCAGTCTCCTTCTGCGTTCCCAGTGGTGTCTCCCACAGGCGTCTGGGTCCTTAGCACCTGCTTGGGTGAAGGCGGGCTGACATAGACATGGGGTGCAGAAGAGCCCCGCACAGTGGGGGCTTCTCCCTCTCACCCACCTCTGTTAGTGGTGGGGGAGCCCCTGCTGAAGGGAGGTCTGACGGCTATGAACTGTGGCTCCTGGCTTGCCCTGGGGTCATCTACCTTGCTCTTTTCCAAGAGGATGATCACGTGCTCAGAGGAGGTGAAGGGGCATTCTCGAGGGCCATGTCAGAGGAGGTCAGCATAGCCCAGTCACACCGCTGGTCCTCAGTCTGCCCACAGCCCACTGGGCAGGGAGGGGGGCTGAGGAGGAGTCCACCTGTGCCCCAGCAGGCAGGCTGGTCCTGGAGAAAAGCTGAGTCTCTACCACACCAATCCCAGCTCCTCCATGAAGAACAGGTGAGGCCAAAGTGCACGTCTTGGACGCTGTCTGGGCTCAGCGGGCCTCCTGAGCATCGGAGTCTGCCGTGGGAAGTGATCTGATGATTCCGGATCTCTCTCAGCAGATGAGGAAGCAGATGTTCTGAGTAGTCAAGTGACCAGTAGGAGATGAATTTGGGATTGATGGCTAAAGCCCCTGTTTTTCACTGAGCATCACATTTTGGGGTTGATATTCTAATAGGGTTTGCGGTAAACTGCATTCCTATCACAGCCCAGAGACCACGAAACAAAAACATTAGTTAAATCATTAACTGATGTTGTGAAAAGGAAATCTCAAAACATTTTTATTTGTTTTCCTGAAAAGGGGGAGAAGATACTCACTTTTGTGAAAACTAAAGCAGGTTAAAATCTGTTGTGTCTTTCGGAGTTCAGGACTCACTCCCCACAATTTCTGGGCTCAACACGTCCCCTAGCATGGGATGTGTTCCCTCTACGAGCCCTTAGTTTTCATTCCTGGCATTTGTAATTTATGATGTACTGACAAAAGACATAAAAAAATACCTGGTAGGGAACTGTGCTCCAAGGCACTGACCGTTTTCAGAGAGCCTCCTTGCTGTGCCCTGGGGAGCTGGTCTCCCTGGGTGTCCCTTGCTGTTTTCCTTCTTACCCTCTGAGTGACACCTTCCTTCCCTGGTGGAATGCAGGCGATAAATGCGATGTGTGCTGTGAATGAACTTCTCTCTGTCCACCGACCAGACAGATTTCTCTGTATACTGTGGTTTTCATCTAAGCCTTTTACAGAAACAACTGTCTTGATTGCGTTTTGCATATGTGTTATTGTATCAGGTTCTTGGGATATATTTTTGTTGACCAGGAAATGTGTGTTACTGTGACCAAAGTTGACAGCTGTGTAAAGCACGCTTTCTTTGTCTTTCAGGCATTTCACTTTGTAAACGTTCTCTCTGTTCTGTAGCAGCGCTTTCTCCTTGTCATGGGAAACACAGTGAGTGGTGGTGTTCATGTTTAAAGCACATCAGAGTAACCAGGAGACCTGTGGTGTCCGGGGTCCTGGCTGCCCCAGGAGCTGAGGGAATCTTCTGCCCACCTGTGGGACACCAGGCTCCCCCAGACACTGGTCAGAGCTCTGCTTAGAATCTTCCCTGGCAGTATTTTGCTCTGGCATCTGGGGAACCAAGTTGCCTTATATCTGACACTGTGGCTGAGATCATCGAGAGTCACAGGCTGACAGAGGCCCTTCATGTCCCTCTGTGAGATAAGCAACTGTTTGTATTTAGAAAAATTATATTTACACACAGTTATTTCTTCTAGATATGATCATAAATTATAGCCCTCCTTAGAAATCACTGTTCTATTTTGTGGAGTTAATTTTATGGAAAAATGACTCATCGCTGTTGAAAGCAAGAGTTAACTCTATGGGTCATCATTTTAGTTTTAGTCTCAGCCAGAGAAACAAAACAGAAGTGGAGATCCCTGGAGAGTTATGACTATCCAAGGTCCATTCATCTCACGGAACTTCAAGAACATGAAGAGTTATTACAGAAAGGTTGGCCAGCCATCTTCCCCTTAAGATGGAAATAAACACAGAACAATATTCACCAAAGAGCATTTCACGGGGATGATAATTAAATCCCATGCGTGGGCCCCGTGCATGAAGGTTTTTACTTGAGAGTCACCTGGACCTTCTGAGATGGGCAAGGGGTGTCTCCATTAGAAGATCTGAGGCCAAAGGAGGTGAAGGGAGGGGCCTGAGTGTCTTCATCTTTCCGGGCTTCTATCACAAACTGCGGCAGGCTGGGTGGCGTATCAACAACAGGAACTCACTTCTCACAGTTCTGGAGGGGGGAGGTCCGAGACTGAGGAGCTAGCACAGTCAGGGCCCTCTGCCAGGCTGCAGACGGCTGACTTACATCCGTGCATGGTGGAAAGAGGTGAGGGAGCTCCCTTGGGCCCCTGTTGTTAGGGCACTCGCCTCACTTATCATAGCCTCATCACCTCTCAGTGGCCTCACCTCCTAATGCCATCACTAAGTGGGTAGAGTTTCAACATACGAATTTGGGGGACACGAACATTCAGCTTGACCAAGATCACAGTTATTGGAACTGGGACACGTACTCATGCTTGTCTGAAATGATACAGTGGAGACCACTGTTGGAAGTGTGGTGTTGCTGGGCCAGCTGCCGTGTCCTGTCTTCTGTCTTTCCATCCATAAGTCTGACCAGCACTGCACTTTTATGACCCTAATAATTCCTACTGAGCGTCAGGATGTTAATGCAAAGGAGATTTCAATATTGTCTTTCCTGAAGAACCCTGTGGGTAACCAGTTATCTTTCAAGGCACTACCAAAGGTGAGACAGGAACTCCATGAGTTTTCAAGGCATTTTCCTGTCCTGTGATGCATCATTTGAAGATGTAAGTATCGGGCAGTGCCTGTGGCTCAGTGGGTAGGGCACCAGCCCCATATAACGAGGGTAGTGGGCTCGAACCTGGCCCCGGCCAAACTGCAACAAAAAATAGCCTGGCATTGTGGAGGGCACCTGTAGTCCCAGCTACTTGGGAGGCTGAGGCAAGAGAATCACCTAAGCCCAAGAGCTGGAATTGCTGTGAGCTGAGATGCCACAGCACTCTACCAAGGGTGACAAAGTGAGACTCTGTCTCTAAAAAAAAAAAAATAGATAGAAGTATCAAGCATGTTTTCTAATTGTTTTCATGAATATAGCATGTGTTCATTATTAAGTTGCTAATGGAATTATAATATGTATTACATAAATTTAATCTGAAAGAAATTAGCCTTACACTTAAAGGTGCTTAGTTAAAAAAACAGAAGAGTCAGGGTCACCAAACAAACCAATGAATTTATACTATAGGTCAGGCACCTAAGCTAAGTTGTATGGAAAATTATACCTAGTTTGCAGGTAGGGAAACTGAGGCTCAATAGACATAGGCAGCTTGACCAAGATCACAGTTATTGGAGCTGGGACACACACTCATGCTTATCTAAAAAGATACAACACTCTTTCCTTGGGCCTGAACCCTGTGGCCATCTCTGTCCCAGTAGTCGGCCTCTCTGGGGGTCTGAGGCTGAGTAGCAGCTGTTTCTTCAGAAACATGATGGTGTTTCGTAGCCAGGAGGCTGACACAAAACCAGAGAACAAACCATCTTCAGACAGCCCAGATATAAGATACAGATTTTTGAGCATATATCTCATAAGAAAGCCCCTTCCCCATAGGGTATTATGTAATAGTAGGTAGCTTAGCAGGAGAGTATACAATACATACATATGTAGGAAAGCTTCTGATTCATCTCCTTTCAACATGGCACCTCAATTACTGGGATATCTATTTTTATGACTGTATCTGAGTTGAATTATGTATGTATCCATCAGCCATCTATTTTTTCCTGACCCCCTCTCTCCCTTTCTTTATTTGGCATTGTTTCTGAATGAATCAAGAGACTAAACTTTGTAAGCAATTAAGATGGGGAGAAAAGTACTGAGGTCTGGAGAGAGGGTGTAGAGTCAGGAGAACCAGGGGATGCTTCTGAAGGTCTCCAGAACAGGCTCTGGTTGGCTTGGATGGATGAAGTTGACCTGAGTGATGAGATTTACTAGGTTGGGTGACAGTGGGATGTGAAGCCACTTAGGGAGAAGGGAATTAAGAGGCGGCAGCTCAGGGGCATTTGGAGATGGAGAGGTCATTTTGCTTTGTACGGGCTGAGTTTGAGGACCCTGCAAGACAGGAATGTACGTCCTTAGCTGATGTTTGGGGATGGGATAAGAAGGTAGGCAGACAGATTCGGAAATCATCCAGGTAACAGTAGGAGGAGCAGTCTCGGAATACAGCCTCTTCTAGATGCATCTTCACGCGAGCTTTCTGCTGCCCACTTCACGCCGCCGCCCTCACAGCCACCCTGCCTGACTTGGCCACCTGCACCCCCTTGGTCTCCAGGTGCCCGAGCTCTCCTTGGGGCTTCCCAGGTCTGTGAGGCTCACTGCTCAGCTCACTCCCTGGGGACCTTCCTGGCAGGTGTGACAGGATTGGGTATCTGACTAATTTATTTTCCCAGGATAGGGAGGGCAGGGCTATTCTGCCCTCATGTGAGTAAGGGTGGACACCTCACAGGCTTGGTCTCGGTCACCTGTATATTCCCCTCATCTGCAGCTCAGGGACACTAGGGAGGGACGTGAGCAAGTGAATAAAGTCATGCTCAGTGATTGCTCTCAGGATGCCTGAAGCAATGGAGTGGGGAGAATTCGTTTGCATTCTTGAACCCTTTCAAGTTTCAGGTGTGTCAATAGCCCTTCTTGTTTCAGAGTCCCCCTGAGAGCGGTGGAGGTCTTCAGGGCTTCTGGTGCTCGTCTGGGGTGAGGGAGACCCAGGAAAGCCGGGCACTGAAGGCTGGTGGGTTGGAGGAGGTGGGTGCTGTGGGGAGCCAGGATGCCTGGAGTCTGCTTGGTGTCCGCTGCCCTGTTCTCTGGGTCAGTGCAGCGGTGGGGTTGCCAGCAGCAGGGCATTTTATTTAGGGGAGTTGGCTGTTTTCCCAGCTACATTAATGTAATTATATCTTCACAAAAGAGGAGCTCACTCAAGAGAAGGAGCAGCCCGTGCTGTAAAGAAGGGACTTACTCTGACCCTGAAACACTGTGTTATCTTGAACTGAACAGAAAAATCAATACGATTTGCACTTAGGCTTGTGAGCTCTCCTGTTGTCATGGCAACACGGTGAGGTATTGATTCATCCAGACACTCTAAGCTCGGAAGGGGACTTGGTAAAGGTGGGAATATTTTGCTCAGCAGGAACTAAGCAGACCACAGGACCTGGATGACTCTGGGAATGGAGCAGATTCTCTGCCCACAGGGTCCCCAGCCTAATGGGATTTGCCTCTTCCTCAGATGGTCCGGGGTCACCTGGGGCAGGTTCCTTTCCATGGCCAGACAAAGGGGAGGCTGTGACAGCCTGGGTCATGTTAAGTCACGTCACAGAGAAGGATGAGGCTGAGGGATGGCTCTGGAAAGGAATTGTCATAGCAAGAGACAAAGGTGGGGACTGCGTCACACTCGCAGTGAGTGGAGGGTTTGGGAGGCCTGGCTCCCTACCCGCAGAGGGAGGGAACCGGTAGCTGAAAGTGGATTAGTTGGCAAGAGGAAGGGGCTTAAAGGAAAGGGGTCTAGATATTTTTAATTTTTTTTCGAGACAGAGCCTCAAGCTGTCCCCCTGGGTAGAGTACTGTGGCGTCACAGCTCACAGCAACCTCCAACTACGGGCTTACGTGATTCTCTTGCCTCAGCCTCCCAAGAAGCTGGGACTACAGGCACCTGTCACAATGCCTGGTTATTTTTTGGTTGTAGTCATCATTGTGTGGTGGGCCTGGGCTGGATTTGAACCTGCCAGCTCTGGTGTATGTGGCTGGCGCCTTAACTGAACCATAGGCGCCGAGCCTAGAGATCTTTTAAAGTGTCTTTTTCCCTTTTATTTCTAGTTGACATGGAATAATCGTATATATTTATGGGGTACAAAAGGATATTTCTGTACATATATAGAATGTGTAATGGTCAAATCAGAGTAATTAACATATTTGTCACCTCAACATTTATCATTTTTTTGTATCGGGAACATTTAAAGTCCTCTGTTTTAGCTTTTGAACATATTCAATAAACCAGTGGTCCCCAACCTTTTGGCACCAGGACCAGTTCCACGGCAGAAGCTTTTTCCATGGAGGAGGGATGGGGGCAGGGCGGGGCATTAGGTTCTCATAAGGAGCAGCAACCCAAATCCCCCCGCCCCGTGCACAGCTAGTTCACAGCAGGTTCGTGCCCCTCTGAGAATCTAATGCCACCACTGATGGGACAGGAGGCCGAGCTCAGGCAGTGAACAGATGGAGCTTCCCTCTTACCTCGCTGGCCCACCACTCACCTCCTGCTCTGCAGCTTCAGTTCTGAACAGGGCAAGGACTGGTACTGGTTCTGGGCCCCGGGGTTGGGGGCTGCAGCAGCCATAAACTATTGTTAGCTATGCTCACCCTGCAGGGCCACAGAGCCCTGGAACTCACTCCTCCCACCCAGCTGTAGTTGTGTGTCTGTTAACCAGCCCTCCCTCACTCTCCTTCCCTTTGCTCCCAGCCTCTAATAACCATCATTCTACTCTACTTCTGTGAGACCACGTTTTCAACTCCTGCATATGAGTGAGAGCACGTGGTGTTTCTCTTTTTGTTTCAGATTTATTTCATTTAGCAATGTGGCCTCCAGGTCTATCCTTATGGCTGCAAATGACAGGATCTCAGCCTTCCTACGGTTGAGTAGTATTCTGCTGTGTGGACATGGCCACCGCAGTCACCCTCCATACCCCTGTCGTGGACGTGGAGGCTGACTCCACTCCACAGGGGCTACTGTGACTAGTGCTGCCATAAGCACGAGTTGTAGACGTCTCTTTAATGTACTGATTTCCTTTCTTTTCAACAAATACCTAATAGTGGAATTGTTGGATCATACGGCAGCGTTATTTGTAGTTTTTTGAGAAGCCTGCATACTGTTTTTGACCATGGCTGTCCTCGTTTACACAGCCACCAACAGTGTATGAGTTTCCTTCTATTCACGGACTCGCGAGGATTTTTAGGTTGGTAAGTGTGGTGAGACGGCATCTCACTGGGGTTTTGACTGACAGTTCCCTGGTCATTAGTGATGTCGAGCATTTTGTCACGTGCTTGTTGCCTGTTTTTACGTCTTATTTTGAGAATGTTTATTCAGATCCTTTGCCAATTTTTAATTATTGTTTTTTTGCTACTGAGTTGTTTGAGTTCCTTATATATTCTAGATATAAGGAACTATATCTTTACCTCTTGCCAGATAAACAGTTTGCAAACATTTTCTCCCATTCTACAGGCTGTCTCTTCACTCTGTTGAGTGTCTCCTTTGGTGTACAAAGGCTTTTTAGATTAGTATAGTTCTGGTTTGTCTGTTTTTGTTTTTGTTGTCTATATGTTTTGAAATCTTAGCCATTAAATCTTTGCTTAGACCAAGATCCCAGAACATTTCTCCTGTTTTCTTGGAGTATTTTTTTCCCAAAGCATTTCTCCTATGTTTTCTTTGAGTGTTTTTTGTAGTATCAGGTCTTACCGTTAAGACTTTAATTCATTTTGTGTTGGTTTTTAATACATGATGAAAGGTGGGGGATTTAGTTTCAATCTTCTGCATAAGAATATCCAGTTTTCCCAACACCATGTCATAGAGATGTGTTCTTTCCTTCATGAGTGTTCTTGTTGGCTTTATCAGCTGGCTGTAAATACATGCATTTATTTCTGCGATTTCTGGGTTCACAACTCTGTTCCTTTGGTCTATATATCTGTTTTTATACCAATACCATGCTGTTTTGGTTACTGTAGCCTCACAATAAGTTTTGAAGTCAGACAGCATGATGTTCCTAGCTTTGTTCTTTTTGCTCGGTATTGCTTTAGCTATTGTGGGATCTTTGTGGTTCCATGAGAACTTTATTTTTGTGAAGAATGTGATTGGTATTTCAGTAGGGATTGCCTTGAATTAGTAGTTTGCTTTGGGTAGTATGGTCATTTTAATATTAAATTTTCTTGGGTGTGGGGTAGCTTTCCTTTCTTTTGTCCTATTCAATTTCTTTCATAGGTGTTTTGTAGTGTTCCTCGAAGAACTCTCCCCTTTCTTGGTAAACTTATTCCTAGATTTTATTTTATTTGCTATTGTAAATGGGATTAATTTCTTAATTTCTTTTTCAGCTAGTCTGTTATTGGTGCATAGAAGCAGTACTGATTTTTATATGTTGATTTCGTATCCCGAGACTTTACTGAATTTGCTTATCAGTTAGGAATTTTCTTGGTTGAATCTTTAGGTTTTATGAAATATAGAATAATTTCATGTGAGAAGAGGGAATAATTTGATTTCTAGTGGTTTTTAGAAACAAATTTATAGATAGGTAAAATAGATAATTTTTTAATTTGATTTCTAATGGTTTTTAGAAACAAATTTGATTTGTAGTGGTTTTAAGAAACAAATTTGTAGATAGGTAAAATCTTATATTTTAATGTGTGTGTCTTTAAAAGTGATACTTCTTGAAGAATGATATTCAATTTGTTTAACTATATTATATCCAAATGATCAAATAAACAAATGTGATCATCTGACAAACTTATAAATGCCAGTGACAAATAATGTTATAAATATCAGTTGTTTCTAATATAGCATTTGATACCTGTTTCTGGCATGGATTAGGACTGTGATCATTCTATGCAAAAAAAAAAAAAAAGAAAAGAAAAGAAAAAATAGAGGGGACGTGAATGGAACTAAAGGAGAAGCAGGCGTTGACTGACGTAAAATGGAATGGCCGGGAGCACCAAGGAGAGGCTGGCTGACGACCTGTGCTCTGGCCCTCAGCTCTGCCCCAGGGTCCGGCTCCAGCAATGCACCCATTTCTTGACTTCTAGAACAGTCCAGGCTTTTAAAACTGCAGCTTCGGACTGTGGTTTCAATAGTGCCACTGATATTTTTGAAAGAAGATAAGAGAGTTTTAAGGAAATAATAAAAATGGCAAACATTTTCCCTTCATTTAAAATCAGAGTAAGGCTTATTTTGAGTTTTAAAAGAAGTCTTGCCTGACTGCTAAACACAGATAGATTAACATGAGTTTGCATTAGTGCATTGCCGGTTTCTGTCAGGTACAATACAAGGTCTTCCTCCCCAGTAAGAAGCATGTACAGAAATGTAGTTTCCAAGTCAACTTTAGGCCCAAATGAAAGTTAATACTCACGTCTTCCTCTTCCCCTAAGCGGCCTGAGGTGATCTGTGAAAATGGTTCGCTATTCACTTGACCCAGAAAACCCCACAAAGTCATGCAAGTCAAGAGGCTCAAATCTTCGTGTTCACTTTAAGAACACACGTGAAACTGCCCAG
>CAUYQV010016333.1:0-14167 GCA_963574575.1 Galagoides demidoff | reverse complement strand
CCTGTATTTCCTTGTCTTGCCTATTTATATTGGCTAGAACTTCCAGCAGTACGTTGAATAGTAATGGTGATGGAGGACAACCTTGTCTGGTTCCAGTTCTAAGAGGTAAAGCTTTCAGTTTAACTCCATTCAGTAAAATGTTAGCTGTGGGTTTGCCATGGATAGCTTCGATCAGTTTAAGAAATGTGCCACCTATGCCTATACTCTCCAGTGTTCTAATTAGAAAAGGATGCTGAATTTTATCGAATGCTTTTTCTGCATCTGTTGAGAGGATCATATAGTCTTTGGTTTTGCTTCTGTTGATACAGTGAATAATGTTTATGGACTTGCATATATTAAACCAGCCTTGTATCCCTGGGATGAAACCTACTTGGTCATGATGATGTATAACTTTTTTGATGATAAGCTATATTTTGACAAGGATTTTGTTGAGAATTTTTGCGTCTATATTTATTAGTGAAATTGGTCTGAAATTCTCCTTTTTGGGTCTATTCCTGGTTTTGGTATCAGGAATAGATTTAATTTTGGATACTTCTTTTCTTCTGCTGATTTAGGCTTAGCTTGTTCTACTTTTTCCAATTCCATAAGATGGCTGTGAGTTTGTTGATGCACTCTCTTTCTGTTTTTCAAATGTAGGCATCTAAGGAGATAAATTTTCCTCTCAGGGCTGCTTTTTCAGTATCCTGCAGGTTTTGGTAGCTTGTGTCTGCATTGTTGTTATTCTCAAGGAAGTTAATGATTTCCTCTTTTATTTCTTACTGCACCCAACTGCCATTCAACAGAAGGTTGTTTAATTTCCATGCCTTTATGTGGGGTGCAAGGTTTTTGTTGTAGTTGAATTCCACCTTTAGTGCCTTGTGGTCTGAGAAAATACAAGGTAAAATTTCAATTCTTTTGATTCTGTTGAGGTTTGTTTTGTGTCCTAGGATATGATCAATTGTGGAGAATGTTCCATGGGGTGATCATTGGGAGGGAGTGTTCTATATGCATCTATCAAGCACAGTCGTTTTAGGGTCTTATTTAAGTCCCTTATATCTTTGTTTAATTTTTGTTTAGAGGATCTGTCCAGCTCTGTAAGAGGAATGTTAAAGTCCCCTTTTGTTATGGAATAATAGGATATCATTTTGTTTAGACTGAGTAAGGTCTGTTTTAAGAATCTGGGAGCATTTAAATTCAGTGCATAAATATTTAGAATTGAAACGTCTTCTTGTTGTATTTTTTCTTTGACCAATATAAAGTGACCATCTTTGTCTTTTTTGACTTTAGTTGCTTTAAATCCATGTGCATCTGAAAATAAAATTGCAACTCCTCTTTTCTTTTGAATTCCGTTTGCCTGAAAAATTGTCTTCCAGCCCCTAACTCGGAGTTTTAATTTGTGTTTTGAAGCTAGGTGTGTTTCCTGCAGATGGCAAATGAATGGCTTGTGTTTTTTAATCCAGTCAGCCAATCTGTGCTTCTTCAGTGGAGAATTCAAGCCATTAACATTTATTGAGGTAATTGATAAGTGTGATAGTATTCTATTCATCGTATTTTGTGAGAGTCCATTGCTTAGTTTTATCTTTGGCATCAGTGTAGAAGTTAGGTTCTATCCTTTAATTTCTGAGATCTTACTTTGCTCTTGATCCATTGTGATGGTCAGTGTGTAGAACAGGTTAAAGTATGTCCTGTAGAGCTGGTCTTGTTGTGGTAAATTTCCTCAATGTTTGCATATCAGTAAAAGATTTGATTTCTCTGTTCATTCTAAAGCTTAGCTTAGCAGGATATCGAATTTTTTGTTTAAGTAGATTAAAGGTAGATGACCATTGTCTTCTTACTTAGAAAGTTTTGTTAAAGAAATCTGCAGTCACCCTGATGGATTTGCTCCTGTAGGTCAACTGGTGCTTACTACTGGCAGCTTGAAGAATCTTTTCTTTTCTCTTGACTTTGGACAGATTCATCACAGTATGTCTTGGAGAAGCTCAGTTAGAGTTGAGAGGCAACCTGGGGCCCGTCATCCCTCTGAAAGGAGTGTGTCAGAATCTTTTGTGATATTTGGGAAATTTTCATTTATAATATTCTCTAGTATGGCATCTGTTCCTCTGGAGCATTCTTCTTCCCCCTCTGGGATACCTATAACTCGTATGTTTGAACACTTCATAAAGTCCCACAATTCTGTCAGTGAATGTTCTGCTTTCTTTCTCTTCTTTTTGCCTCTTTAACTATCTGAGTTATCTCAAAAGCTTTGTCCTCTATCTCTGAGATTCTTTCTTCTGCATGGTCTAATCTGTTGTTGATACTTTCTATTGCATCTTTAAGTACCCTAATTGATGGCTTCAGTTCTTTCAGCTCTGCTATATCCTTTCTATATTCTTCGTATCGTTCATCTCTTATTTGATTCTGTTTTTGGATTTCCTTTTGGTTATTTTCTATTTTATCAGCAGTTTCCCTCATTGTTTCCATCATCTATATTCAAAATTCCCCTGTGTCATTTCTAACATTTCTTTATAGGTGGAATCCTCACGGTCCCTTGGCGGCGAGGGGGGGGGGAGAGGTTTCTCTGGACTGTTTTTTCTTGTTGTGAGGAGTTTTCTGCTGATTCTTCCTCATGAGTGATTTCTTTTATCTGTTTCCTTGCCCTAATTTTCCTTTCACTTCCTCTTGCTCTTTAAGTTGCCATGCCTCTGGACTAGGGTTTCAATGAGTTCTTTTGGTACAGGACCAGAAGGATGAGAAGATTGAAAGAAGGGAAAAAAGAAAGGAAAAAAAAAAAAAAAGAAGAGAGGAGAGCAGTAAAAGGGAACATTGACAAGAACAAGAGAGGCACAGAAAGAGGGAGATAGGAGCAATACAGGTGTACAGTAGGGTTGCTTTGACCCAACCTTAAAAACCCCCAACCTCTGGGGGTGCCAGGTTGGGTAGTTCCCTTGAGGTCAGCAGCTCTTTTTTTTTTTCTTTTTTTGAGACAGAGTCTCACTTTATGGTCCTTGATAGAGTGCTGTGGCATCACAGCTCACAGCAACCTCCAACTCCTGGGCTTAGGTGATTCTCTTGCTTCAGCCTCCCAAGTAGCTAGGACTATAGGCACCCGCCGCTATACAGCTATTTTTTTGTTGCAGTTTGGCTGGGGCCGAGTTTGAACCCACCACCCTCGGTATATGGGGCTGGCACCCTACTCACTGAGCCACAGGCGCTGCCCAAGGTCAGCAGCTCTTTGCTTGCCTATTTGGACACAGTACCCCACCTCCACCAAATAGAGAGAAAAGACAAAAATGCTATAAATCAAACCAAAACAAGCAAACAGAAAAATTTACGGGATAAAATTGGGGGAAAACCAAATAATAGGGGTAGAAACATTAGCAAAAATGAAGTTCTAATTGTTAAAGAAGGCGAAAATGGAAAATTATATTTAAACTAGAGAAATGAAGAAAGGAAAGAAAGGGGAAAAAAATCCATAGGAAAATGTTGAACTAAAGATATTGAGCCTTTTCTTGAAAAGCAGTTCTAATTTACATAGTAAATGTGCATCTGCTCTTTTTCATCAACCTGAAATACACCTCCTATGGGGGTGGAAGTTGTAAACAAAAGCTTGGGTTGGTGTTCTGTGATATTACTGTGTAATGAGGTGGCCATCTGTATTCTTCTTAAATCTTTATAATCAAATTAAAGTTTAAAGCAAACAGATAAATCAAGTTGCTAGAGAGAATTTTCAGTTTTCTGAAATCATCCATAACACTCTGTTCCTCCCCATCTATTCCCCTTGGAGGTGCTCTGGTTTATGAAGGCTGCTCTAGACTGATTTGATAATTAGACATGTTCAGATCCATAATACATGTGAACTTAGGATACATGTTTTGAAAGTTCTACAAGACAGTGCTTGTACTTGGTTTTTATTCTTACCACTTTAATACTTCAGATATTTAGAACATAAAAGATTAAGAGCTGGGCATGGTGGCTCATGCCTGGTAATCCTAGCACTCTGGGAGGCCAAGGTGGGAGGATCCTTTGAATTCAGGAGTTCGAGACTAGTCTGAGTAAGAGCAAGACTCTTGTCTCTACTAAAAAGAGAAAAATTAACCATGTTTTGTGGTGGTCACCTATAGGCCTAGCAGTTTGGGAGGCTGAGGCAGGAGGATTGAACCCAGAAGTTTGAAGTTGCTGTGAGCTAGGCTGACACCACAAGACTCTTGCCTGGGCAACAGAGTGAGAAACTCTGTTTCAAAAAAAAGGATTAATTTGAATTTTGTAGAGGAGAACTTTCCCTTTGCATCTTATCGTACCATATAGTATGGTTTCATATCCTCCTTAAAGGACTTTGTAAGGAAGTTGTGAGCTGGGAAGGCTTTGGTTTTTGACACACAGTTCTCAAATTGATTAATGGGTTGTAGTACTTGAGACAGAACTCCATTGAGGGAGAACAATTGGTGGGAGCTAGTGAGGAAGATGATTCCTGGGCTTTTTTTTAATCTTCTTTTTTTTTTTTTTTTTTTTTTTGCAGTTTTTGCAGTTTTTGGCTGGGGCTGGGTTTGATCCTACCACCTCCAGCATATGGGACCAGCACCCTACCCTTTTGAACCACAGGTGCCGCCCCACTTTCTTCTGTCTTGTTTTTCCTCTTTGTGTATGAAACTGTTGACGATTGAGGGTGTGCTAGGTAAGAAGAGACGGAGATTGGGGAAATGAGATGCCAAAAGGCAACCTGAAGAGAAGGCAGGACTGAATTTCCCAATTTTCCTTATTGCTGCTGGTACTACTAAAATAGGAATAAGGAATAGAATCTCCCCTTAATGCTTTCGTCTTGTTTGCTTTTGTTTAGAGTTGGGGGTGGGGATAAGAGTACCTTTCTTTCTCTCAAAACGTTGAGATTTTGGACAATTTATGTTTGTCAACTTGGGTGTGGGTGGATGGATTTTATACCCATCTACCAATGTGCTTTTTATTACTGTAGGTCCTGGTATTGATTAGGACTAGGAACAGATACAGGGATATTCCAGTTATTGTATAGAAATAAGTCATTTTAGACAGTGGCTTAAAACACTAAATGTCATAATTATTTATCTTGGTTCTAGGGATTCACTGAGCTTAATTAGGTGGGTCTTGCTTGGGCTCTTATGTAAGGTGAAGTTGCTCCCTTTGAGGTGTGATGATAGCTGTTGGTTGGGACCCCAGCTGGAGCTGTCCACTGGAACACTTAACATTTGACCTCTTCATGGGGTCTAGCCATCTTAATAGTTTGCGAGTCAGCATTTCAAGAGACAGGAAGTAGAACTGTCAGTTTAAGGTTGAAACCCAGAAACTAGAACATAATTTCTGTTATATTCCATTGAGGAAGCAGTCACAGAGCCCCCACATTAAAGTGTATAGAACATAGACCCTGACCTGGGCCAGGTTTTATAACCTCTATAGCAGGGCAAAGAGGCACTGGAAAAGAAGGTTGGCAAGGAAGAGTTTTAGAAATTTTGGAGACTTTCAGTCATGGTATAATTTGGGAAAGAGCCGGGTGGCACCTGTGCCTCAGTGGGTAGGGCAGCGGCCCCATGTAGCAAGGGTGGCAGGCACCTTTAGTCCCAGCTACTTGGGAGTCTGAGGCAAGAGAATCGCATAAGCCCAGGAGTTGAAGTTTTCTGTAAGCTGTGACACCATAGCACTCTACCGAGGGCAATAAAATGAGAATTTTTTTTTTTAATTGAGACAAAGAGTTAGATTTTCTGTTTCTTGTCTAAATTTACATTTCATTTAAGTACCATTTCAGTGGAAAATGAATGCCATTATTAAATGAAATGTTCTGAGTTTGGAATTGAAAGGAGATTTGTATATGAGGTTAATTTTCCTTTTACTTCTTTGCAGTAAACATTTTTGTGATATGTCCTTAAGACATATTTACATAGGTCTCAAAATGCAGTACTTATTTTTTAATTTTTGTATATGATTTTTATTATTCCAAAGTCATTCCCCAAAATTGAATATATACCTGTACAAAGAAATACTATTTTTTATATACCTTTTTAAATATTTTGTTTTAGGCATGTAATAATGGTGCATATTTATGAAGTACAGCTAGCATGATGTTTCAGTATCTGTCTGCACTGTGTAATGATCAGATTAGGGTAATTAATGTATCTGTCACCTCAAACACTTGTCATTTCTTTGGTAAGAACATTCATAAGCCTTCTAGCTATTTTGAAGTATATAACATATTGGGATATAATACATTGTTAACTGTTGTCATCCTGCTGTGCAGTTTAACACCAGAATTTATTTCTCCTGTCCAATTGTAACTTTGTAACCAGCCTCTCCCCATCCTTCCCCCTCTCTGTTCTCCCTAGCCTCTGGTAACAACTATTGTTCTACTCTCTAATTCTATGAGATCAACCTTTTTTTTTTTTTTTTTTTTTTAAAGACAGAGTCTCATTCTGTTGCCTTGGGTAGAGTGCCGTGCTGTGGTGTGATCATAGGTCATAGCAACCTTAAACTCCTGGGCCCAAGCAATTCTCTTGCCTCAGCCTCCCAAGTAGCTGGGCCTATAGACACATGCCACCAACACCCTGCTATTTTTTTCTGTTTTTAGTAGAGACAGGGTGTCACTCTTGCTAAAGCTAGTTTTCAGCTCCTCTGTCTTGGCCTTCCAGATGCTAAGATTACAGGCGTGAGCCACTGGAGAGCAACCTTTTTTGATTTTATATGAGTGAGATTATGTAGTATTTGTCCTTTTGTGCTTGGTTTATTTCACTTAACAATGTCCTCTGCGTTCGTGTCAAAAATGACAGACTTTCATTCTTTTAAATGGCTGAATAGTTTTCTGTTGTGTATGTGTAGTATACACCATATTTTTTCTTCATCCATTCATCTGTTGATGGATAGACCCTTAGCTTGCTTTCACATCTTGGCTGTTATGAACAGTACCATGGTAAATATGGGGATGCAGATACTTCTTCAGCATAATAATCTCATTGCCTTTGGATATATCTAATATATCCACTAGTGGAATTATTAGATCATGTGATAGTTCTGTTTTTAACTTTTTAAGGAAACACTACATCATACATGGTGGATGTATTTACATTTCCCCCAAGGGTATGTAAGAGTTTCCCTTTTTCTGCATCCTTGCCAAGCATTTTTGTTTTGTCTTTTTGATGATAGCCATTCTAACTAGGGTGAGGTTATATCTCATTATGGTTTCAATTTGCATTTACCTGATAATTAGGGATGTTGAGCATTTTAAAAATATTCCTATTGGCCATTGGTATGTATGTCTTCTGGAGAAATGTCTATTCAGATCTTTAGCCCATGTTTTAGTAATTTTTTTGCTATTATTTTATATATATTATTGATATAAACACCTTATTAGATGCTTAGATTGTGAATATTTTCTATCATTATGTAGGTTGTATCTTCACTCTGTTGTTTCCTTTGCTGTATTTGTCTAATTTTGTTTTTATCAGTTGTGCTTTTGAGGTCTTAACTCAACAACATGAAGTTTTCTTCTAATAATTTACCAGTTTGGGGTCTTGCATTTAGGTCTTTAATCTATTTTGAGTAGATTTTTCTAAGTAAAGAAATTAATGATAATAAAACTTTTAAAAGATCTTATCATAGTAGCATCATTTTAACTATGCATACTGTGTTAATAGAATTTAGAGTCTCTTTCAGGTTAAAAAAAAGTAAGATATAAAAATTATAGATTTGTTCTTGTTTTCATAACTTATAAAAATGAGTAAATGATTTATATTAGATCTGCATAAATTTAGCTGTTCTTAGTAAACTGTTAAGTACATTCTGTAACTTGTTTCTTACTGTATTCCTGGAAATTCAGATTTAACATTTTTTGAGGTATAATTGCCATAAAATAAAATTCACAAGTTTGAAGTGTACAGTTTATTTGTTTTGGTTAATATATACAATTGTGTCTCCTTCACCAGTCATGATATAAAATCCCCAAAAAGTACACTTGTGACCGGCCCTTTATAGAGAATACCTCTCCTTATAGATGGCTTTTTGCTAGTAAAAAAGCCACTGTAATTTTTCTTGTTTTGATTTTTTTATTGCTATACCATGTTTCCCCAAAAATAAGACCTACTCAAAAAATAAGCCCTAGTAGGATTTCTATACATTTGTTAAATATAAGCCCTACCCCATAATAAGACCTAGTGATGGGCATGGCTATGCAGCATATCTGCATGCATTTTGACCCAGAATGGTAAGGAAGACTGGAATACCTTTTATCTGCCACAGCTCCTTTCTCCAAGCCATTTGCACTTGCACGTAACCGCGTTGCAGGCATCCTACTGCACACGTGGGAATGGCTAGGGGAAAGGAATTCACGCACCACTAGCACCAGCCCCACCAACAAGGTCAGTTCCTCCTGTCAGGTTCCAGAAAAAGATGACTTAACTGTATTTGAATAAATGTAGATTGTTGTATTATACTTAATAAAAATAAGACATCCCCTGAAAATAAGCCCTAGTGTGTCTTCTTGAGAAAAATATAAGACAGTATCTTATTTTTGGGGAAACATGATAGTTTTTCATATTCTAGAAATTTGCAGTAAAATGATAGTGTACGTAGTCTTTATTGACCAACTGGGTTTCACTTAGTACGGTATAATTTTTTGTTTTGCTTTGTTTTTGAGACAGAGTCTCACTTGGTCACCCTTGGAAGAGTCCCATGGCGTCTTAGCTCACAGAAACCTCAAACTCTTGGGCTCAAGCGATTCTCTTGCCTCAACTTCCCAAGTAGCTGGGACTACAGGTGCCCACCACAACGCCCAGCTATTTTTTAGAGATGGTGTCTCATTCTAGCTTAGACTGGTCTCAAACTCATGAGCTCAAGCAATCTAACCCTCCTTGGCCTCCCAAAGTGTGGGATTATAGGCATGAGCCACTGTACCTGGCCACAGTATAATGTTTTTGAGAGCCATGCTTAGTGCTTATAGATTAGTTCCTTTATCACTGAATAGCTTTCCATTGTGTGGATTATATGACAATTTGTCTAAAAATAAACTGGTAGATGATTGGGTTGTTTCCAGCTTTCCATGATTATGAATAAAGCTGCTATGAACATTTGAGTACAAGTCTTTGTGTGGACATATGTTTTCATTTCTCTTAGGTAAATACCTAGGAGTGGGATTGCTGGTGAGTGGGATGGTAAGTGTATATTTAACTTTAAGAACTGTCTCTTCCAAAGTGGCTGTGCCATTTTTGTATCCCCTCTAGGGATGTGTGGGAGTTCTAGATGCTCCACATCCTCTCTCAGCACTTGGTAGTATCAGTCCTTAATTGTAGTCATTCTAGTGGCTGTGTAGTGACATTGTGGCTTTAATTTGCATTCCCTTATTAGCTAGTGGTACTGACCATTTTGTCATGTGTTTATTTGCCATTCTTGCATCTCATTGGTTAAGTGTCTGTTTAAATCATTTTCCCATTTAAACATTTGTGATGTTTGTTAATATAAGCTTATAGGAATTCCTTATATATTTTAGACAAATCTTTCATCAGATATGTATTGCAAATATTTCCACTGTGTGGCTTGCTTTCTCATTTCATTAACATTGTCTTTTTGAAAGTTAAACTTTGAAGATAATTGTAGATTCATATGCAGATGTAAGGAAAAATATAGAGAGAGATCTATGTGCCTTTTACTCAGTTTCCCCATATGATAATATCTTAACAGAACTGTACTACAATGTCAGAACCTAGATATTGACACTGAGCGAATCCACTGATCAGATTTACTGGTTTCATTTGTACTCATTTCTGTGTGTGTATGTGTAGTACTATACAGTATTATCACATGTATAAGTTTGTATAACTACTCCTGCAATCAAGATGCAGAACAGCACTGCAAGAATTTTCATGTTGTCCATTTTAACCACACTCATCTTCATCTTGCACACCTTCCCTCCCCTGCCTGACTCTAACCCTGGTAACCACTTACCTAGTCTACATTTTGTCCTTTGAAAAATGTATTAATGGAATCATTATTACGTAACCTTTTGTGGTTGGCCATGTTCTACTTGGTATAATTTCTCTTGATCCATCCAAGTTGTTGGTTATGTCAATGGGCCATTCTATTCTAATTGCTGAATAGTATTCCGTGGAATGGGAATAAGCCACAGTTTATTTACCTTTTAAGGGACATGTGGATTGGTTCTAGTTTTTGGCTATTGTAAATAAAGCTGCTACAGATATTTGCCTATGAGTTTCTCCATAAATACAAATTTTTGTTATTTAGGGATAAATGTGCAAGAGTGTAATTGCTGGGTAAGTACATTTTTAGTTTTATAAGAAACTGGTAGAATATTTTCCACAGTGGCTCTGCCACTTTATATTTCTATTAACAGCATATGAATGATCCAGTTCCTTATATCCTTATCAGTATTGGTTATTATCACCATTTGGTTGAGGGGAGAGCATTCTGATTGGTATGTAGTGATCTTTGTTGGAATGTTTTTATGTCCTTTTTGCCATTTTCTATATATCCTTTTTGCCCATTTTCTAATTGGGTGGTCTGGGTTTTTACTGTTGGGTTTTGAGAGTTTACTTTTATTTTTATTTTTATTTTTGAGAAAGAGTCTCAAGCTGTTGCCCTCAGTAGAGTGCTGTGGCGTCACAGTTCACAGCAACCTCAAACTCTTGGGCTTAAGTTCTTGTCTTGCCTCAGCCTCCCAAGTAGCTGGGACTACAGGTGCCTCCCACAACACCTGGCTATTCTGTTGTTGTAGATGTCGTTGTTTGGCAGGCCCTGCTGGGCTTGAACCCACCAGCCAAGTGTGTGGCTGGCGTCCTAGCTGCTGAGCTACAGGTGCCCCCTAAGAGTTTTTAATGCATTCTAGATATTAGTCCTTTTTCAAATGTGTGACATAGCAAATATTTTCTCTCACTTTGTAGATCTTTTTTTCATTTCCTTCCCATGGTCTTGTCTTCAAAACAGAAAATGTTCTTAATTTTGATGAGTTCTATTTTGGGGGAAGATCATACTTTTAATTTGAAGTCTTAACTCTTTGCTTAGATTCTGAAGATTTTCTCTTCTTTTCCTCTAAATTTTATGCTTTTATGTTTTTTTGTTTAAGTTCAACATGTGTCTTGAATTCTTTCTTGTGTAAGGAGTGAATTGGAGGTTCATATTTTTCTCTGTATGGATATCCATTTGCGCCTGCACCTTTTGTTGAAAAGCTAAGCTTCCTATATTGAATTGCTTTCTCAAGAATTATTTGGCCATACTTTTGTGGGGCTATTTTGGGGTTCTCTTTTCTGTTGTCTTGATCTATGTTGTTTCCTTTGCAGTATCTCATAGTTTTGGTTATTGTAACTAGTAAGTTTTGAAATGTGGTAAAGTGATTCTTTCCATTTTATTCTTTATTCAAAATTGTTTTAAGCCATTCTCATTTATATGGAAAGGCTTTTTAGAGCAGTCTTGTCTATATGGCTTATATCTTAAACATCCTGCTGAGATCTTTATTGGAATTGCATTAAACCTGTATGTCATTTTAGGGGGGATGTTATTTACTGTGTTGGATCTTCTAGTTCATGAACATGGTTTATGTCTCTCCATTAATTTAGGTCTTCCTGGATTTTTTAAATCAACATTATATGTAATTTTCCACATATAAGTGCTGGATGTGTTTTGTTAGATTTTAAGTGTTTTATTTTCTTTGGAGTGACTGTACATGATACGATGATTCTCCTCCTTCAGTTTTTGTAAATAAACATTAATTTTTTAGAAGTTTTAGATTGTGAAGATACCACATAGTCTCTATACCCCTGCCCAGTTTTCGCTATTATTACTATATTAGCATGGTACATTTGTTGCAATTAAGGAACCAACATTGATATATTATTAACTGAAGTGCATACTTTGTATAGATTTCCTTCTTTAGTCTTTATCTACAACCTTATATCTGTTACAAGATCCTATATAGTGTATAACACATTACATTTAGCAGACATTTCTTTTTAGGTTTGTTTTGTCTGTGATAGTTTCTCAGATTTTAACATATCACTGATGTCAGTATTGATCATTTGGCCTAAGTAATTTTAGTCAGGTTTCTATACTGTAAAGTTACTCTTTACTCCTCTTTCCAAGTGTACTTTTTGTAAAGAAGTCACTGTACGTAGCCCATACCATAGGAGTGGGAAATTGAAGGTAGAGTTCTATCTACATAGTTTATTTAGCTTTCTTCTGCACACACTTGTCTCTTCCCCATTTGTTTATTTATTTATCTCTATTATTATGGACTTATGGAAATTATTTTATGCTTTAGTAACTTATAATTTAATATTACTATTTAATTTGTTCCTTTAATTAACTAATTAATTAATTGCTCCCATTGACCATTGGGAGCTGTCTTTCTTAAACATTTGACATTGTTGGGGGAGCTTGTCTTTTTTAAATAATTTTTTTATAGAGACCCTATCTTGGTCATGCTGATCTCAGTCCTCCCGTCTCCCAAGCTACCAGGATTTCAGGCAATATGTCTAGCCCTTGGCTTTTGGGTGGTGGAGGATGGGGTAGGTTATATGTTTTCAAATCATTTCTTTATTTTCTGGCTCCAGACTTATCTTGTCTATATCCTGCCCCAACCCTGGAATCAGCAATTGGTTTTGTCAGTGCCTTGGATTTTAGGCATTCTGTTAGTTAGGTCTGTGGTGTTAACTGCTCATTTTAATTTGCATTTCCCTAACGACAAATGATGTCAAGCATTTTAAAAAAATTTGCCCTTCTCCCTATTTGTATATCTTTCCGGTGAGATACTTAGATCTTTGGACTATATTTTAGTTGGTTTTTTGTTTTGTTTTGTGAGACAGAGTCTCACTCTGTTACCCTGGGTGGAGTGCTATGGCATCATAGCTCACAGCAACCTCAAACTCTTGGACTGAAGAGATCCTCTAGTCTCAACCTCCTGAGTAGCCAGGACTACAGGTGCTCGCCACAATGCCTGGCTACTTTTCTATTTTTAGTAGAGACAGGGTCTTTCTTTGCTAAAGCTGGTCTTGAACTCCTCAGTTTAGGTGATCCACCCACCTTGGCCTCCCAGAATGCTAGGGTTATAGGCATGAGCCACTGTGCCTGGCCTTAATTAGGTTCTTATTGTTGAATTTTAGGAGTTCTTTGTATATTTTGGATCTAAGTCATTTAGCCAGTAATGCTTTTGCAAATTTCTTCCAGTCTGTGGTTTGTGTTTTCATTTTCATACTGATAGCTTTCTCAGAGCTCTATTTCAGGGCTGCCTATTTTATTCCATTGATCTGTGTGTCTATTCTTTCACCAGTACTATACCGTTTTGAGAGTAGCTTTATGATAAGTCTTAAAATTGGGTAGTGAGTCCTCCAGTTTTTGTCTTTGTGCATAATTTGTAGGAAATAACACTTTGATGGAACACATTAGAAGCCATTGAGATTAAGATTAAGTCATAGTATAATTGATAAACTTCATAGCTGTGTTTGAATTTTTCAAACAATACAGAAACTAAATTCCCATTTTCTAGGAAAGCAGTATAATCTGGTGTCAGATTTGGGCTTGAGTTCTTGGTGTGCTGCTTTTGACTTGGGTGGTCTTTTTGTTAATTATCATTGTGAAGCTTAATTTTATAGAATTGTTGAGGATTAAGTGACAATATATAGTATGTCTAGTGGTTTGTGAGTACAATGCCTACTGTATGTTAAGCACTCAAAAGCTGTTGGTCTTTTATTGTTAACCAGCTCTTTGTATATTTTGGATATAAGTCATTTAGCCAGTAGTATGCCTTTCAGCATACAAATGTAGTCATATATACTGTTATTCTAGAGATGTTTGTTGATAAATACTCTGGAAATATAGCCAACTATAAAAAGAGTCTTTAAGCTTTTTTGGTGAAGTGAATATAGTTCAGATGAGGGCTGAAAAATTTTTCGAGGTGAGGTCCCAAGCTTCAACTTCCATTATCATTCACTTCTCAGAAGCTGCTGATGCTAAGAGATGCCTTTGGGATGCTCCTGGGAGATTACTGGGCCAGACTCAGGTTTAGTTACCTAATGAAACCTAAGAATTGTCTTTGACTCTTCTCTACTTCCTTTTTTTTTTTTTTTTTTTGAGACAGAGCCTCAAGCTATCTCCCTGGGTAGAGTGCCATGGCATCACAGCTCATAGCAACCTCCAACTCCTGGGCTCAAGCGAGTCTCCTGCCTCAGCCTCCCAAGTAGCTGGGACCACAGGC
>CAUYQV010016332.1:0-12752 GCA_963574575.1 Galagoides demidoff | reverse complement strand
TTGTTACAGAATACACAAGACAAAATACAAATAGCAAACAAATATTTACTTTGTTATTTTTATTTTTTGGTAAAAACATAATAAGGCATTAATACATATTAATGTGATACACAGTATTTGTGTACGATATACAGTGGTCAGTCAGAGGACATCAGCATGGCCATCACCTCAAATATTTATCATTCCTTTGTGTCGTAAACATTCAAAATTCTTTCTTCTAGCTTTTTGAAAACATACAATAAGTTATTGTTGACATTAGTCACCCCCCAGAGCTGCAGAGGACAGGGCCTTATCCCTCCACCTGGCAGCAAGTTTGTGAACCAACCTGTTCCCACACCCTCCTCCCTCGGCCGTCCCGGCCTCTGGTAACCTGAATTCTTTCCCTGACTTCTTTGCGCCCCACTTTCAGCTCCCATGTGTGAGTAAGGACATGTGGAACTGATTTTTCTGTGCCCGACACAGGCTCGTCCACTGACAGGATACGGTTCATTTTCATCGCTGGACAGTCTTCCACTGTGCGCACCTTATTATCTTTACATGTCCAGCTGTTGATGGACATTTAGGCTGATTCCATATCTTGGCCACTGTGAACATGGGGTGCGGAACAGGCTCTGTACAGCAAAGGACACAATCAGCAATGATTGGTTGTCTCTCAACGATGGAAAAAAATTATTTGCAGGAAAAGTAAAATTCTTGGGCTGGTCGTGATGTCTCATGCCTGTAATCCAGCACTTTGGGAGGCCAAGGTGGACAGATCACCTGAGCTCATGAGTTCAAGACCAGCCTGAGCTAGAGCGGACCCTGTCTCTAAAAATACCCAGGTGTCCTGGTGGCACCTATAGTCTCAGCTACTCGGGAGGCTGAGGCAAGAGAATCGCTTGGGCTCAAGAGCTAGAGGTTGCTGACAGCTGTGATGCCCCGGTGTTCTACTGAGGGGTGACATAGTAAGACTGTCTCAAAAAAAAAAAAAAAAAGAAAAGAAAAGAAAAGAAAATTTGTATAAGCCATGGGTGGGAAAGCAGGGAGTGTGCATTGCTAAAGCCATCATGGAGAATGGGCATGGCGGTTTCTCAAAAACTAAGAATAGAGCTACTGCGTAATCTACCAATCTTAGTGGTGGGTATTTATCCAAAACAAAGAGACCTTTGAATTTTTATGGGGCAGAGTTTCATGCATAGGAACCTTCTAGAGGGCCCACAGATTGCTGGGCCACAGCCCCAAATCTTGAATCAGCAGGTGTGCCATGGGACCAGAGTCCTCCTGCCTGAGAAGCTCCAGTGCCGCCTGTGCTGCTGGTCTGTCGGCTCCAGTTGAGCAGTGGAGCTGCAGGCCGCAGCTGGAGAACGGAGAGCTGAGCCCCTTCTGGGTCTGCGTTTCATAGTTGCATTTCAGTCCTCAAAGTTGTGAGCTTGCAGTTGGGGGCTCTGGCGGTCCCTGCTTGACCCTGACATTGAAAACAACCGCTTTGTAGGTGTGGAGGATGCAGGGAGTTACACACAGCCCCTTTCCACACCTTCCCGTAGGAGGGCCTAGTTTGCTTCTGATAATGGTGGTTTTCAGCAACCCTGCGGCACTTACCCGGTTAGAAGTTAAAGGAATTCAGACAATTCTTGGAAATAGATGGGCGAGTATTATTATCTCTGTAAGTGGAGAAACTTACACGCTCATCTGAGATTTTGATAGGGACCTACAGTTCACACATTTTTGTCATTTAATCTGTGCACCAAACATCAACTCTTACAATGAGGACAGAATCCAATCCCATGCGGCTCTGTAATTAAAGCATCATCTTCTCCTCCTTGTGGACGTGACTTTGACCCTCATTGCTTCTTACCTGTCCTGTGTACAGAGTTAAAATGAAGGTGCTGAGTAAAGAAGAGGATTCTGCGATATCAAACTTTCTGGTTAAAGATTCACTGGGAGGACTTAGAGCTTTGACCTTGGAAGACACATTCTCCACCATTTATGTTTCTCCTTGGGTTAAGTGTGCTCTAAAGGTTACAGCTAAATGTTTGGACAGAAAGGGACGACCTTGAAGGGTCTCAGGGTGCCCTGGGATGGGCAGCTCCAGGGTGTGGGCCTCTGTGTGTGGAGGGTGTGGGGGGAGGGTCCTGCTCTGCCCGGCCCACCCTCCCGCACTCACCGCCTTTTTCTTATGACTGGCTTCCTCCTTCTGAAATAGAGAATCTTCCCCTAAAAGCTTATTTGGAGTTTCCAATTAGCTAAGTTTCTGGTTAAGCAGGATTTTCCCGTTTACTAACTTTTACCTTGCGGTCAAAGTGACACACACTTACACACACACACACACACACACACACACACCCCATTTTCCAGCCTGATTATTGTGAAGCTGCAGCAGCCTCAGTAGATCCCGTTTCCAACATTTGGATAATTTTTCACTACAGGGACAGTCTGAGCGTTCCTGGAGTGTTCTTTACTTTTGAACGTGACTTCATTTTCCCCCTTTAATCTTTATAGCCATTAGAAAAAGTCTGAAATCTGAGTACGTCAACATTTTTCCTATACTATGTTAGCCCCTAAGAGGCATATTATGTTCTGTAAAGTAACAACTGTATTAGTCAGAGCAAAAGAAGGGCCCTGAAAATACTTTAACAGAAAAGTAATGATCGTCTGAGCCAGCGCCTGGAAGGCAGCAGACGGATTGCGTGACCTCCGAGGTCCTCGCAGCGGACGTGCTGCCCAGTGATCAGGCCGGGCCTCATGTTCAGGACCATGCTGCTGTGAATTCCCGCAGTTCCACACCTGATTCCGTCCTGAAGGGTCGATTGCTTCACACGCTGTGTAGACTGCACACTTGAAACGCTTCCACACTCCTCTCTGTGGCGTTCTCCCGACATGTTTTTTACCACAGTGGTCTCAGTTTCGTCTGCAGTGTTATTAATGTGAATGAAGGAACACAGGGGCATCTCAGACTGTGTGCCTGAGCTCGTGCTGGCAGCCTCGTCTACCTAAAAGGAAGACGCAGGTGAGTAGAAGGGAGATTTCTAATTTTATCAATAAAAAATGGTCTACTATTTCCTGTGCCTTACTGTGATCTCTGCTTGAGAGAACATCTAAATGTACATTTTACTTAAGCCCCCAAATCTTTTTTCCCTTTTTCTTTTATAAAAAATTAAGAATTGACACGTGCAAATTGTACACATTCAGGGACCGCAGGTATGACCAGGGCAGTTAGCAGGCCCCTCCTCTCAAACACTGAGCATTTCTTTGTGTGGGGAGCAGGTCACCCTCCAGTGCTACAGACCCTGGCGCTAACTCCCGTCTACCAGTGACTGTGGACCTGTTAATAATCTCTGCCGCGCCCCCCACTCCCAGCCTCTAGTGTCCTCTGTTCTACTTTTTACTTTTATGAGACCAACTCTCTTTTCAGCTTCCATATGCCAGTGAGAACACATGTCGGTCGACAGTGGGTTTCTGGCTCATTTCCCTTAATGGGACGCCCTCGGGGTCCAGCCATGTGGACGTGATGTAAAGGATTTCACTCTTTCCCTGGCTGCATAGTATTTCGTGTTTACATCCGTCTACCACCTGTTCTTGATCCATTCACCTGTGGTGGTGCCTTGAGGCCACTAGACCTAATAACACAGGGTGCCGACATCTCCCTCCACGAACTGCTTTCCTTTCTTTTGGATAAATGCCCAGTAGCCAAAAACATGAAGTCTGCAGGGATTATATGTCCAGGATGAGGATCTGTTGACTGTAGCAATCCTTGTGGGTTTTTTTTTTTGTTGTTGTTGTTGTTGTTAATTTGCTTTTAGAAACAGCATCTTGCCCTGTCACCAGAGCTGAGAGCTGTGGTATCATCACAGCAACGTGCGTCTTGGCCTTCAGGGCTCAAGTGATCCCCCCGCCTCACCCTCCAGAGCTGGAAATACAAATTTGCACCACTACTTTGGCCAATTTTTCTTATTTTTTGTAGAGATGGCATCTCCCTATGTTGCCCAGGCTGGTCTCAACCTCCTGGCCTCAGGCATTCTCCCGGCCCAGCCTACCGAAGTGCTCTGTCTAGTGATCTTTGTGTGTTTCCTTACCTAACTCCCAACCTTCAACATATTGAAATCTTATCTTAATAATGTTTGGAAACTAGAGTAAAAGGAACCTACAACTATTTCATTTTCAGACTTCTCCTGTTAATACTCATGCTGTGCTTTGCCTTCCCTCCACCAGAGCTGTTTACTGAGGTTCTACTGTGTATCAGGGGCTGTGCTGGGCACCAGGGGTAAAATCAACTGGGGCCCGGCTCCCCACAAGATGGTAGAACAACGCCCAACACGAATAAAGAAGCAACAAGTATAGTTTTTCGTTTGTTTCTTAAGACGGGCTGTGACAGTCGAAATGGACTATTGTGGGAGCATTAGCAGCAATGGTGGGGTCAGTTCTGGTACAGCCAGTTCAGAGAAGTGCACTTAGCAGCTTTCATATCCCAAGATGTTTTCTTCTCCTCTGCAAAGAAAGTAAGCATGTTCTTCCGCTCACAGACTGAATGACCTTCCTTGTGAAGAGAAGAAGTCAGCTATCTTAATTTTGGACTCTAGTTCTCCTGATGTGACCTTGGCTCTTTTAAGGAACTAACTTTGTGTGCTTCAGAGTCTGCATCTGTAAAATTGGGGTGATACCAGGTTCCCTTGATTAGAAAAAGCCATTAATTATAAGAGACAGTATGGATCTAACAACAGCTTGTCAGAATAAAGGACTATTTCATAACACACACACACACACACACAGACACACATACACACACAGATACACAAAGAGACACACACACAGACAACACAGACACACAAATGCATGACCAACAGAAACACATCCACTACATTCCTCACCATTTTCTTCCATAGTATCATAATCAACAGATGAATCTAAGCTTTCCTCTTATTCAGATGAATATTCTTCATAATCTGTTTTCACTGCAGGAGGCTGTACATTGGGATATATTTTTATAATCAATACTTGGGATCTTTTCTTCAACATCTTTGTGTCATTTTGACTTAAAATAAAGAATACCACATTTTGACTACATTTTAAAAAAAACATATACTTTCAATTTTCCTTTTAATGAAATTATGTACCCCAGACTTTCAGCAGTTTTCCTTAAAAGTCAGCTGATGAAGACAACATGGTCTCAAGATGAACGCACGCAGTCACCCTGGTCAGCACCAGACCCACAGCGCCCTGCGAGGACAGCTGACCCCAGTGACGGGGGACGATGTGGTGCCACGTGGAAGCACTCAGGCAAAAGAGAAACCAGCAAGTCCTTACACATGAGGAAATCTGAGGTCATGAGGGACATGGAGGGGGAGACACTCAGGAAAAAATAACTGGAGGCTATAAAACCAGAATAGGTGCTATGAGAAAAAATTCCTGTCGGAGAACTAGGAAATGAAAACAAATAACGTGTGAACAGACAGACAGACAAACTTTTGGAAGAAAATAAATACTTCTGAAGAGGAGAGGCCAAAATGTGCAGAAAGAGAAAAGTGAAGGGGAGTAAATTATACTGGGCTTTCCAAATTGACACAGCTATGTAAGCGGGTGAGAATAATTTTCACTAAATAGATTTGGAAAAATAACAATTTACATACACATGGCAAACATTTAAGAGTAGCAACCAGAAAACAGAAATAGAAACAGAGGGGATTAAAGTCAATATTGTAGAGAAAGAAAATGATAAAAAAGACAGAGAGAGAGAGAAAATTGATCAAAGAATCAGACCAAAGAATATAGAAAAAAACCATAATTGTGGCAATCAGAAATGCGAAATTGTCACAGATGAGTCCTAATGTATCAGAACCATGAGAAATAGGGTTAAAGTTACCAACTAAGGGTCAAAGAGAAATGCCTAAAACAAAATTGCAAAAAGATAGACAATTAGAAAATGGGGGAAAGATATACTTGGCAAATGCTAATAAAAATTCAGCTGGCATACACAGCATAGTCAAAAGAGACTCCAAAGCAAAGATTACTAAGAGGAAAAAAGAGGAATATTTATCTGGAAAATCAACATAAGTACAAACTTTGTTATCAACAATATAGTTTCAAATAAAACTAGAAAGTGAATTGCTAGGTACAAGATACCTAAGAAACCAAGAGAGTAGATAATAATTTAAAACAGCTATAGGACGATGTGATTAACACAACTAATGAGATTGACTTTTTAATCCATACAAAATCACTATTTTTGAAAATCCTGTATGTACTTATATGAATTATCTGTAATTGAATACATGTTTTGTACATGTCTTTATATATAAATGTGGATAGAAGAAGAAAAAGACGATGGAGAAATGAACTCTCCACACAGTGTATTTATTCTTGTTAAGTTTAAATCAGACATTACTAAAATTTAACAATACTAGCCCAACATGATCTCTCATCAAATTAAAAAGAAACTGATAAAGAATATTTATCATTTCTCACCAAATTCTCCTCCCAAATTAATCAAGAACTACAATGAACAGCATTAAACATTTTCCAGACAAGTAAGTCCATGCTTTGTCCAATCTGGAAATAAAATGATTATGGGGGATCTTTTCAACACAGATATTTGGGACCTCCACATTGCATTAAGTTCTCGTAACGTGGAAAATTCTGTGATATAGTCTTAGGTATTTGTCAGTGTCTACATCATTAATTATACTGCCAAGTATGGGATGTGCAATCTTCCTTGTAAACAATGCCTTTTTAATGCCAATACTAGAACAAGGTGTAATTTTTTTTTTTTTTTTTGTTTGGAGACAGAGTCTTACTATGTTATACTTGGTAGAGTGCTATGGTGCCACATCTCACAGCAACCCCCAACTCTTGGGTCCAAGTGATTTTCGTGCCTCTGCCTCCCAAGTAGCTGGGACCACAAGTGCCCACCACAATGCCCAGCTATTTTTTTGTTGTTTCAGTTGTCATTGTTGTTTAGTCGTCCTGGGCCGGGTTCGAACCTGTCACCCTTGGTGTATGTGGCTGGTGCCATAACCACTGTGCTACAGGCACTGAGCCAAGGTATAATATTTTAGTGACATTTCAGGTGGTACTTAAGGATTCAAATTTAAGTTACAATTGGGTATATTTCTATCAATGGAAATGTTGGAACTAATATAGTGATTAATCAATTCTTTTTTAAACTTGGTGAATTTATATGGGAAAGCAAAGATGACTATCATTACAATATATTTTATTAGTTTACATCGTGAATAGATAGATTGTTTTTATGTATCTTATTAATTTGTATTATAAAAGGTATCCCCAATTCAGAACTGTTAAGTAGAAGTGTGTCCTAGCATCACAGGATACCTGCCTGCTTTCCTGCGTGGTGGGAAGGAGAGAGCGTGAAGGAGGAATCCGGGGTCCTGATGGAAACTCTGTTCATTTAAGGGTGAGTCAGGGGTGAGACAGAAATGCCTCTTCTTCCACTAGAACTATATTCAAACAGGATGAAGGATTATTTTAAAGGAGCTACCGGCGGCCATGAGCCACGGGGAAACCCAGGCCTCCCAGCTGGTAGAGTCACTGACTTGTTCGTGGAGCCTCATTCACCCAGCGCACCGTCTGGGTACAGACATGGTGCACAGGATTCTTTACCCCTAAACCCGAGCTCTCCGCATCTGCTTGCCACCCCTTTCCCTCACTCTTGGTATCAGTGCAGGAATAATAAAATTGCATATGTTCTAATTGATCCTTTTATGTTCAGTCTTGAATTCCACTCCATCACAAAGTCCAACAGGAGGAGAAAAAGTGGTTGGAAATTGGGAGAAACTGATGAAAATAGAGCAGTAATCCAGGGCAAGTTAACATTTTCTGCAACATTTCTGCATTGCTCTTGGGCTTATTTGCTTGCTGTGTCTGTAAACAGCACTTTCAAGGGGAATTGAGAAGTCCTTGATGAAGGGACAGTTTTCAAGGCAGCAGGTAAGCTGAAGAGCCAGGTGTGGTGAAGTGTCCCTGTGTTAGTTCAATTTCTGTTGCTGTAAAGGAACATCAGAGGCTGTGTGATCTTCAGAGAAAGGGGGTTTATTCAGCTCACGGTTTTGCAGGCTTTAGGAGAAGCCTGCTTCCAGCATCTCCTCCTGGAGGGGGATTCACAGAGCTTCAATCAAAGGGGAACGTGAAGGGGAGCAGGCATATCACCTGGAGGCAGAGAGGGAAGAGGGGGTGCCAGGCTCTGTAACAACCAGCCACCACCTAAACTAATGTAATGAGAGCCATTCATGCCATTCATGAGGGATCCGCCCCCAGGACCCAAGCACCTCCCACCAGGCCTACCTCCAACACTTAGGGTGGGATTTCAACCCGAGATTTGGAGGAGAATCCAGATGGTATTGAACCCTATGTAGCATCATTAAGAGGAAATGGAGAGTGGTCCAGAAACCTGCTGGATGCTGAGGAAGGGCTGCCTCCCAAGGGCATGAGCCACAGGGAGCCGGCACCCCGATTTCTCCATCCTGTCCCCTCCGTCTGCCAGAGCCTCCTGGGGCCCTTCCCCTGCATCACATCTGGGGCTGTGTTACTGATTTCTCCACTGCAAAGTTGCAGTGTTTTCCTTTTCATTAATCAATATTTATTTTGGCAGCATCTATGTAAAATCTCACTTTTATTGAAACTTTTATCTATTAAAAATATGAAAATAATACCATCTCTGCCTTGTGCCTTCTATTGGTTTGCTAAGGCTGCCGTAACAAAGGAACACAGTCCTGGTGGCTTAAACAACAGAAATTGACTTCTCACAGTTCTGGAGGCTTCTCACTTCTTCAGTTCTGGAGGCTGAAAGGTCACCATCAAGGTTCCTTCCTCCTTGGCTTGCAGAAGACCATCTTCCTGCTGTGTCCAGCGTTGCTTCCTGTGTGTGCTCGCATCCCTGGCATCTTTCTTGATGCCTGAATGTCCTGTTCTTACAAAGACACTGACCCAACCCGATGAGCGTCCGCCTTAATCGCCTGTTTATAGGTCCCACCTACAAACGCAGTCGTGTTCTGGTTCTGAGGTGCTGGGAGTTGGGGCTTTACAAGTAAGTTTGAGGGGGACAGAGCTTACCTTATAAAACGTGTGCATTTGCACTTCCATGCACACATGCATGTATGGCCATCAAAATATAATGGAATGAGTGTCAAAGACAGACCTTAAATCCAGAGTAACAATGACTGGAGACAGGAAGCTGGGAGGGCAGAGGAACCTGGGGGCACTGAACAACAGTCTTCAAAGGATCCATTTTCCATGGAGAAATGTCAGTCTGAGCACAGGATACGCAGGTTTTCATAATGTTTAGTTTTGTAACTTTTTGAATATCTGAAATGTTCTGAATAAATGGCTAGCCATCTCTTAACCAAAAAGCAGAAAGGCCATCACTAAGGGAAGGAGGTGGAGAAAGAGAAAAATGTAACCCAAATCTGAAAATTGATTTTTAACAAGACTGCAGGTAATTTGTAAGGTAAATTAAAGTCAGTACATCTCTGAAATTCTGTATTTGAAAGACAGACCAGCACACAATATTTACCAGGCCTGGCAGTGGGAATCAAATGGCACTGCAGCCTCCCCGTAGGAAGTCAGGCCAGCCTCCGAAGTATCTGCAGTGACCCCTCTGGGTCTGAGCACTCTTTTACTGCCAGCCACAGGGACATGAGGGATTGCTAAATTCCAGCATTTTCAAAAATCCCTGCGTCTGAGGGAGTTGGCTCTCTGTGGCTATTCTATACGCAGGCGGGAACTTGGCTGTGCAGTGGGTACACTGGATGGAGCTGTGTTCCATCAGGCCGCTCCTGGGCGGGCAGAGCCTGGTCAGACAACACATGGCTTCCCCACTGCCAGCTTTTGTCCCAGTTCTGTCTGTGCATAATCACTGGTATAGACAGCACTATCTCATCGACCACTTACTCTGTAGCAATCCCAATAAATGACCATGTGGCTAATGAGACACAGGCTGGAGTTTGTGCAGATGAATGGAGCTTGCCCGGGGTGTGTGCATTTCTCTGTCAGTGTTTATTTCCACCAGTCCTGGTACATCTGGACACTGCTAGATGCTGCCCACTGATATCTAAAAGGGCGGACGTGCTGGTCAGCCTGTGCATGCATTCTGTACAGATGTCTTGCTTGAGAGCCACACAGAACAGGCTTTTTGAGAAGTAAAACTCCCTGGGACTACATCTTTGCTTCCCTGGCACAATTCTCTTTCTGGCTTCTTCTCACATCCCATGCTGACATTTTTACATGAACTTCCCTGTGCTTCCCCTTAGCTGTGGTGACAGCCCAGGGACCACAGTATTTTGTCCCTTAGGTGTTCTCCTCCCCCCGCCCCCATTTCAGTTCTCCTTTCCTTCTCGGTCTGCCTCCTCTGGCGGGGTTTCCAGACCACTGCCTGTCAGTCTTCCATGAGCTCCCATGAACTACTGTTTTGGGCCTCTCCACTGGCCGTGTCCTTCTGCCTTCACTGTAGTTAGTTGCTGTGCATCTTCAATTCATAAGACCGCTCTTCACCTGCCGGCCACAGGGCACAGAATAGTAATCATGTTCCTGTTGTTGGGCAACTCACAGTCACGTAGGAAGGTACTAAAAATAAACAGAAACAAGGAAAGATGGGACGTGCTATGAAGGAGTCTGCTCAGTCCCCAGGAAAGACCATAAAAGCAGGACCCTGTTTAACAAGAAAAATCGGGCAAGCTTTATTAAGAAAATGGTAATTAGGCTGAAGAAAGGAAAACAGCTGACACTGGGAAGGGAGAACTCAGGTAGGACCCAGGTGCAGGGTGCTGGCCACGGAGCAGAGAAGACCTTGGCACGTGGCAGCGCTGAAAGGGTTTAAGAGACGAGGATGTGGACGGAGCCAAGTGGGAGGCTCAGCAATTATGCAAACCATGTACCACGGAGCAAGTGTGAATACCAGACACTGACCGGCCTTCTCAGAGGAACATATTCCAATCACACACAAATACAGGGTGAATAATATCCTGAGAGACAGCTTCATAAACACAGCGGTGAGTAGAAGTGGAAGCCTTGGGGTTCCCAGGGTCAGTCATCTACTATCATGAGACAAACTACCCTGAGATGGAGCCTCAAGACAACATTTCATTGGTCACAGTCCTATGAGTTCCCTGGGCTTAGCCTGGTGGAGCAGAGCAGGATTCTTGTGTGTGGGGCACTAATCTGGGAGGTGGGGGGACAAGAGTATCCACAGGCTCCCCATGGGCTTCTGCCACTGAGGTTGTGCAGTCCAGCCAGAGCATTTTTTAGGCAGGACAGTGAGCTTTCAGGAAAGCACAAGTGAAAGCTCCCAGAACTCCTAAGGACTAGGTCTGGAAGTGACCCACTGTTATTTATGTATTTATGACATTCTGTTGGTCAAATAGAATCCCCAGTCCTGCTTGGATTCAAGGGAAGAGGAATCAGACTTTACATTTTATTGGCATGATTCACAAAAAATTTGTGGCCATCTTTAATTGGACATCATGGAGCTACCAAGAGGTACCTGGGTACTGATGAGGTATTAATATCTGTGCCTGATAAAGAGCCGAAGCCTCAAAACTTGGTGATTGTGCAGAGTCTCTCTGCTACTGCTCCCGAGATCCTGTCACTTTAACTAAAATGGGGAATGAAACTTGAGTTTTTTGACTGTACTTTTTTCTCTTTGCCCCTCGACAAGACAATGAAAAGAGTAGTCATATGAGAAGCATTGAAACAGTAATGCACGCCTTAGGACCTCATAGGTAAGAGGCAAGGAAGCCAGCTCAGAAGCTAATGGTAAAAGGTCTGGATCAGTAAATCTCATCCAAGTCTGGCAGAAACAGAGACTACAGTGCTGCCTCTGGATGTCTGTATAATCCAGTGCACACGCAGACTTCAGATGGGAGCCTGGCCCACCAACCAAAACTCCAAAGAAAATCTGTAGACTAAGAAAACATAGAACTTCACCTGCTAAACTATAAATAATAGTCATCTAATTTTTTTGAATGATCTCAAAAACTTCTAAAGTATGTTTCAAAGGTGGGAGGATGGAGGAAACAAAATAATTCATAAAAAGAAGATACGATGAAAGGGCAGATTTGAAAAATGAATAGGAAAGTTAACCATTAAAAACAGGGAGACAGAGTTGTTGAAATGAATTTAAAACCATAATATTCAAAGGATAAGATACACAGCAAACTAAACACAGCTGAAGAAAGACTTAGTGAATTGGAAGAGAAATCTAAGGAAATAACTAAAAGCAGCGCTGTGAGGTAGAGGCCCATCTGGAGATACACAGGATGGAATGGTGAGGTCTTACATGTACCTAATATGAGGAAGGTACAGAGGGATTTTTAGAAGGACAATATTAATAAAGATATAGGCAAAGCTGGACCCACACCTGTCACCACTAGCTAAGATAGATTCTCACTGGATTAAAGACTTAAATTTAAGAGTGTGAGAATTTAAACGGTTGCTTTCCATGAAAACTGTGGGCAAAAAAAGTGTTTAAGGAGGGTTTGTGGAAGTTTTCTATGCTATGTCCTAGGTAAAAATTCTGCATTGAAATCTACATTATTCTTCAAAATTTCTGGGTTTTTATGGTCAGGGTCATGTGTCAAGTACTCTGATCAATATACAGTAGAACCTCTATAAGTTGACTGCCCAAGGGACTGTAACAAACTGGTCGATATACAAAGGTGGTCAACATAAGGAATTAGGCCAGTATTGATAGATACACGTGATGCATGTCTGGTGTATGAAAATTAGGCCAACTTAAGGAGATGGTCAATGTAGGGAGATGGTCAACT
>CAUYQV010016331.1:0-19267 GCA_963574575.1 Galagoides demidoff | reverse complement strand
GAATGGGTGGAGGGAGGGGGATTGGAGGGACCATTTTTGAGGTGTTTCTTACAGGGGTACAAGTGAAACTCTCTAAGAGTAGAATCAGAATGTTTTAAAACTTTAACTGAGAAAATGACATGAAGGCTGTGTTGATCAGTTTGATGGAAGTATTTCGGATTGCATGCGAAAACCCCACATTGTACCCCAGAAGTGCATTAATGTACATGGTTACCATTCAATAAAATTTAAAAAAAAAGAAAGTTATGAAATATAACTGTGCATTTGATTCTAACAAGAATATATATATATATGTAAGTATGTGTACATATAGCACGCATGTAGACTGTGTATGTATTATATAAGTCTTTTATTTCAGACAAATAAAACTACTACTAAAGTTAAAAAAAAAACAACAAAGATATTTGTATCAGAATGTTTATTGCAGCCCAGTTCATAATTGCCAGGTCATGGAAGAAGCCCAAGTGCCCATCGATCCACAAATTGTGCTATATGCACACCATGGAATACTATGCAGCCATTAAGAAAAATGGAGACTTTACGTCCTTCATGTTCACATCGATGGAGCTGGAGAATGTTCTTCTGAGCAAAGTATCACAAGAATGGAGGAAAAAGTATCCAGTGTACACACCCCTATTATGAAACTAATTTATATCTTTTATATGAAAGCTATAACCAAATAGCCTAAGAATATGAGGAGGGGGTAGGGATGGGGAAGGGGGAATGGGTGGAGGGAGGGGGCTTAGATGGATCACTTCTGAGGTTTATCTTACAAGGGTACAAGTGATATCTTTCTAAGAATAAAATGTGAATGTTTTAAAATAATAACTAGGAAAATGACATGAATGCTATGTTAACCAGTTTGATAGAAGTGTTTCGGATTGTGTGTGAAAACTCCACACTGTACCCCAGAAGTGCATTAATGTACATAGTTACCATTCAATAAAAAAAAGAAAGAAAAAAAAAGACACAATTACTTTCATAGTAGCTCCAAAGAAAATGAAATACCTGGGAGTATTTCTAACACAGGATGTGAAGGATCTCTATAAAGAGAACTCTGAAACCCTGAGTAAGGAAATAGCAGAAGATGTTAACAAATGAAAGAACATACAATGCTCACAGCTGAGAATAATCAACATTTTTAAAATGTTGATAAGACCCAAAGCAATCTAAAGATCTAAGGCAATCCCCATCAAAAAACCATTATCATACTTTAAAGAACTTAAGAAAATGGTACATTATTTTATATGAAACCAGAAGAAACCCTGAATACCCAGTACAAATTTAAGAAATACAAAGAATTCTGTAAACAACATGTTACCAGACATTACATTGTACTACACATCTATAATGAACAAAATATCATGGTACTGACAAAAAAAAAAAATAGAGACATAGGTTTATGGAATAGACTAGAGAACCTACAGATGAACCCAGCCACATATTCCCATCTAATCATTGGTAAACCAAACTAGGAGGGGTCCTTCCCTGGGGGCAGAGTTCTTTAAGACTTGTGGAGATGGCAGTGGCTGACTGAAGAAATGTAAAGTTAAAAACAAGAGAGAAAAAAAATACAAGACAAACAGAGTAGAATTTCCAAAGGTGGGAGCACAGGGGACCACCATCTATTTGTGGAATTCTGGTGGGTGGCCACGTGTCAGTTCCACTCAGGTTTTATTGAAGGCTATTTGCTCATTAGCCCAGATAGTAAGCTGAGGAAGGGAACAAAGATGCCAACAGTTGCTCTGAGCAAGCATGTCAGCTCCTATTGTTTCTATAATCAACTTTAAGGGTCTGAGCCGTCTTGAGAAATCTGGAACCTGAGTCTTTTATGGGGGCAGCCTCCTATCTGTGGTCACACACGTAGATTCCTAGTGGGGTATTAATACCTGCTACTTCACTGTGGAGTAAAACACCACCGATATCAATCTCCTCTGAAGAATCAGTGGGAGAGAGGAATTTTGCTCTCATCACCACCACAGAGGCGTCTTCTTCTGTCATAAGGACTATAAGCTCTCCTAGCCATATTTCAGGGCTTGAGCTATTCCCTTGGTCGCTGCCTCAGCCAAATACAAATCTTAAGAATGAGTATTTGCTTTGATTATTAACTAGGCAGGGGATGGTCTAGTTAGTGTTTCTTATTAGGTCTTGCACAGAGCATCATCTGTGATCATTATTCCTTCAGAGTATTTACAGACCCAGCAGGGGTTATTGCAACATGTATCCCCTATAGGTCAGATTTACAAAAAGAGTAGGAAACTTGCTCAGAGATAAGAAATGTAGCAGTAGCTGGTTTAAAGGTAAAATAACTGACATTCCTTTGTTCTGGCTTGCTCATCTTACTTTTTTTATTTTCCCCTTTTCCTGGCAGTGTTTTCTCTTGCCAATAACAGGGTCTTTGGGCCCCATTTCACCTGCACAAACCAAAGAATATACAGGGAAAAGAATCCCTATTTAATAACTGGTGCTGGGAGAATTACTTAGCCACATGGATAAACTTAAATTGGACCTCCACCTCTCCTCATTGACAAAAATTGACTCTCACTGGTTAAAAGATTTAAATTTAAGGCACAAAAACAATAAAAAAATTGTAGAAGAAAGTGTGAGAGAACTCTTGGCAAAATAGGCCTGGGTAAAGATTTATTGAAGAAGACCCCCTTGGTAATTGCAGAAACACCAAAAACAAATAAATGGGATTTGATATAGCTAAAAACCTTCTGTATAGCTAAGGATACTACAACTAAAGCAAATAGATAGCCTTCAGAATGGGAGAAGATATTTGAGGGCTATAAAACTGACAAATGGTTCATAATTAGAATCTATAGAGAACTCAAATTAATAAATAAGGAAAGAGAAAACTACTCCATTTAGAAGTGGACAAGAGACTTCAACAGAAACTTCTCTGATGATGACATCTGAGTGGCCAACCAACATATGAAAAAATGCTATTTGTCCCTAAAGAAAGACAAATCAAAACCACTCTGAGATATCATTTAACTCCAGTAAGATGAGCCCACATCACAAAATCCCAAATCTGCACATACTGGTATCAATATGTAGAGAAGGGAACAATTTTGCACTGCTGCTGGTATTACAAACTACTACAATCTCTGTGGAAATAAATTTGGAGAAACCTCAAAGAAATAAAAGCTGACCTTCCATTTGATCCTACAACTCAATTACTAGGTGTCTACCCAGAAGAACAAAAATCATTTTACAAGGACAATTGCACTAGAATGTTTACTTCAGCTCAATCTGCAATTCCCAAAATGTGGAATCAACTCAAGTGCCCATCAACCCATGCATGGGTTAAACTGTGGCATATGTATCCCATTCAGTAGTATTCAGCCATAAGAAAAGATGGAGACTTTACATCTTTTGTGTTTACCTGGATGGAGCTGAAACACATTCTTCTTAGTAAAGTATCTCAAGAATGGAAAAAAGGAAAATATTCAATATATTCAACACTAATATTAAACCAATATTTAATCAACTACAAATCTACATGAAAGAAAAACACAGGCATAGTCTAGTAAGGAGGAGGTGAGAGTAGAGACAGATGATGATGAGGAGGAGGATGATTGGTAGGATCTCACCTAATGTTCACAACATGAGGGTGTACAACATCCCCCTTGGGTGAAGGGCTCCACTACAACTTGAACTTTATATTATAAATGAAAACAATGTAAACTAAACATTTGTACTCTCATATCAGTCTGAAATTTAAAAAAAATAAAAATAGACACATAGACCAATGGAATAAAATACAGAACACAGAAATAAATCCACACATTTATAGCCAACTGATTTTCTACAAACGTGCCACAAATATACATTGGAGGAAATGAAACCATCTTCAATAAATGGTACTGGGATAACTAGATATCTGCATCCAGAAGTGTGAACGTATAACTAGATCCCTGGCTCTTACCACATACACAAATCAGTTCAAAATAGATTAAAGATCTTAACATAAGACCCCAGGCTGTTAAAATACTAGTCTAAAACATAAAAAAAATGCTTCAGGACATTGACTAAGGCTAAGAATCTATGGGTAAGGTTTCAAAAGCACAGACAATAAAGACAAAAATAGACAAATTTGTATCAAACTAAAATGCCTCTGCACAGTAAAAGAAATAGTCAACAAATTCAATAGAAACCTGTTTAATAAGAGAATATATTTGCAAACTATTCATCTAACATGTAACTAATACCCATACTATAGAACAAACTCAAATAACTGAATGACAAAAACAATATGATTACAAAATGGACAAATAATTTGAACAGACATTTCTCAAAAGCAGACACACAAATGGCTATTAAGCATATAAAAACTGTTCAACATCACTAATCATCAGGAAAATGAAATGCAAACCACAGTAAGATATCATCTCATTCCTCTTAGAAAGACTATCATCAAAAAGACACAACATGACAAATGCTGGTAAAAATGTGGAGAAAATGGGACTCTTATACAATATTGGTGGGAATGTAAATTAATACAGCTATTATGGAAACAAGTTTGAAGATTTCCCCAGAAAGTTAAAGATAGAACTATCTGGCCAAGCAGCACAGTGGCTCCTGCCAGTAATCCTAACATTCTGTGAGTCTTAGGTGGGAGGATTGATGAAGTCAGTTCAAGAAAGAGGGAGACTGCATCTCTGCAAAAAATAGAAAAATTAGCCAGACATGGTGGTCCATGCCTGTAGTCCCAGGTACTCAGAAGGTGAAACAGGATAATCACTTGAGCCCAGGAGTTGGAGGTTATAGTGAGCAGTGATGACACCACTGTACTCTAGCCTGGGGAAATAGAAATACTATATGACCCATCAGTCCCACTTCTTAGTGTATATGTAAAGGAAAGAAAATCAGTATATCAAAGAAATATCTGTACCCCATGGTTATTGTGGTTTTATTTAGAACAGCCAAGATATGGAATCACACTAAATGTCCACCAACAGATGAATTCATAAATAAAGTGTGGTATATATACACAAAACACTATTCAGCTATAACAAAGAATGAACTCCTGTTATTTGCAGCACTATGGATAATCTCAGAGGATATCATGTTAAATGAAAAGTCAGGCACAGAAAGATAAACACGAGGAAGATGGCCGACTGGTAGCAACCCTTGTCAGAGGCTCCTGAACAAAGGAAGAAAAACTGGATGGATCAGAATCTATGAAGCCAAAGATGGGGAGCTGAGCCCAGAAAGAATTTTGGCAAGTTGTAAATTCAAGGAAGAGCATTTAAAAAACAAAAAATACAGGTACAAAGCAGGACCCAGAACTGCTTGCTAGTGCTGTGGGCATTCCATGGCAATGATGGAGGAGTCCTCTGTTCTGGGAAGGCCCAAAACTGCTTGCTAGAGACACACACGCCCCACGGGGCGAGCAGAGGAATTCCCCAGTCCAGGCACCCATGCTGAGCATGCCCAGAACTGCTTCCTAGAATGGCATGTGCCCTGCAGGTGGCAGCAGAGCAGTACCCTGCTCAAGACACCCATGTTGGGCATGACCAGAACTACTTGCTAGAGCCACACACCACCCGTGGGGTCACAATGGGGGAGTCTATCAATCCAGGCGGGCCCAGAACTGTTTGCTAGAGCCACGTGTGTCCCTCAGGTGGCAGTGGAGGAGTGTCCTGCTCTGAGCTCCCACACTGGGAGGGCCCAAATTGGCTTGCTAGTGCCGTAAACACCCCGTGGGTGGTGGCAAAGGAGTTCCCCACTCCAGAAACCAGTGTTGGGCGGCCCCAGAACTGTTTGCTAGAGCCATGCGCATCCAGTGGGCAGTGGTACAGAAGTTCCCCGCTCTAGACGCCTGTTTTGGGTGGGCCCAGAACTGCTTGCTAGAGCTATACACAACCTGCAGGGCCATGGTGGAGGAGTCTACTGCTCTGGGTGGACAAAGAACTGTTTGCTAGAGCCACGTGCATCCTGCAGGTGGCAGTGGAGGAGTTCCCCACTCGGGGCTCCCGCTTCGGGAGGGCCCATATCGGCTTGCTAGTGCCACGTGCACATCCAGTCGTCTACTTCCCATTCTACTGCCCCCCCCCAGTTTCCCCGGAATGGATAAATTGAACTGATCAAGCCGCTGCTGTTCCCAGGCTCCCCAGTCTCCCCTGTGGGATGAACTAGGACTGATCTGGTCACGCACATGCCCTACACCATTGCTGCCATTCCAATACCCCCAGTTTCTCCATCAGGGCTGAACAAGGAAGGATCTAGATGCTGCAGTTCCCCTGACCCCAGATGCCCAAGCAGGGCCAAACTAGGACTGACCAGGCTGTGTGCATTCCCCACACAGCTGCTGCCGTTCCACTGCCCCCTGGTTGTCCCAGTGGGGCTGATCAAGGACTGTCCCCGCTGCTGCCCTTTCCCTTCCCCCTAGTCACCCCATGGGGCCGAACTAGGACTGATCCAGCCACTGCCATTCTCCTGCCCACCTGGCCACACAGGCTGGATGGAATGAGAATTGACCCAGCTGCTGCCATTCCCCTGCTTCCCGCACCGTCACCCCAGCAGGGCTGAAGTAGGACTGATTCAGCGGTTCTTGTGCTCTGTACAACCACTGTCACTCCCCTGCCCCTGGTAACCCCGGCCAGGCCGAACTAGGACTGATTCAGTGGTTCTTGTGCTCTGTGCAGCTGCTGTCAATCCCCTGCCCCTGGTAACCCCGGTGGGGCCGAACTAGGACTGATCCGGTTGCGCAGTATTGCTGCAGTTCCCCGCCCCCCCCCCCATTCACACTGGTGGAGCTGAACTAGGACTGGTGCAGCTGCTGCCTATCTCCTGCCTCCTGGTCCCCCCGGCAGGTCGACTAAGGTCTCAACTGGTTATGCATGCTTCCATGCAGCTGTTGCCATTCTGCTATGCCCCAGTAAACCAGTGTCCAAGAACTGGGAGAAGATGACAGACACACCATGTCTCTCTGGGCAACCAGAAGAAACCACTGACTGAACAGTTCTGATAAGGTCTCAAAACAGGGTAAACTCAGCATGGGGCAGAATCATAGGAAAAACTCTGGCAACTTGAATAACCAGAGTAGATCAAATCCCCCAAGGAAAAATGGGGCAGATGCAATTGAAGACCCCATCCACAAACAGATGGCTGAGATGTCAGAAATTGAGTTCAGAATTTGGATAGCAAATAAGATTAACAGAATGGAAGAAAGGAGGGAATTGGAATTTCAATAAATTATTCAAAACATAAATAAAGAAATTATTCTAAAGAAGTCTCAAGAACTCAACGATTTCAAAGATAAAATGACCAAAGATATTGAAACACTAAGACAAGAGGTTGCAACCCTCAAGGATATGAAAGATATGGTGGAATCCCTCTGTAACAGAGTAGAACAGTCAAAAGAAAGGATTTCTGACATTGAAGACAAATCTTTTGAACAAGCCCAGGAGTGCAAAGATCAAAAGAAATGGAGAGTAAAAATGGATCTTTCTCTCAGAGAGCTCTCAGATAATTTGAAGAAAAATAATATTTGCCTTATAGGAATCCATGAAGGCGATGAAGTTGCTTCACAAAACACAGTCTCTTCTTCATGAAATTATGAAAGAGAACTTTCCATACATGCCAAGAGATTCTGAAATTCAGATAGCAGATAGTTTCAGAACCCCAGAACACCTCAACCTGAACAAGATGTCCCCAAGGCACATGATAAGATGAAAGAGAAAATTCTGAAAGCAGTAAGATGTAAGAAAACCATAACAAACAAGGGGAAGAGTATTAGGATGACTGCAGATCTCTCACCTGAAAACTTTCAGACTAGAAGAGAATGGTCATCGAATTTAATCTCCTAAAACAAAACAACTTCCAACCCAGGATCCTGTATCCAGCTAAACTGATTTTCATCCATGATGGAGAAATTAATACTTTAACATCATTCACATGTTGAAGAAATTTGCCATAACTAAACCAGCTCAGAAGAAAGTTCTCAAGCCTATCCTCCATAATGACCAGTGCAATTTTCCACAACAAAAGTAAAATCACCCAGAAATTTTTGATCAAATTTCAACTTCCACAGTGGCGAAAGGATTAAAAATTTCTACTGGACTTTCAAGCAACGTGAGGACCAATATTTCACCACGCTTATCAGTAATTTCAATCCATGTGAATGGCTTAAATTGCCCTTTAAAGAAGCACAGATTGACTGATTGAATATAGAAACTCAGACCAGACATCTGTTGTATTGAAGAATCGCATCTTACTATAAAAGATAAATATAGACTCAGGGTGAGGGGATGGTCATCTATATTTCAGGCAAATGGAAGGCAGAAGAAAGCAGGTGTTGCAGTTTTATTCGCAGATAAAATAGGGTTTAAACCAATAAAAGTAAGAAAAGACAAGTATGGCCACTTTATGATTGTTCAGGGTAATACTCAATATGACGAGATAACAATTATCAATATCTATGCAGCCAATCAGAATGCATCTCAATTTATAAGAGATAGTCTGGGGGGAGGCAGAGGGGATGCATCCCTGGGTCAACTCTCCTCATGGTTTCAGGTCAGAGTGAGGGGCTGTATCTTTCCCCACGTGGAGTGCTGGCACAGACAAGCAACACAGGGCATGCAGCAAGGAGGTGAATTGCTGGATTGGAAGTGTAGCCCAGAACTACGGTGTCTGCCAGAAAAAACTCAGGGTAGCAGCTGAAATGGCACCAGCTGCAACCAGTGGCAGCTGTGACAGGCAGCACCAGATCTGCAGCTGGCATCCTGAGAGGCAGAAACAAATCCCTCCCCCAGGAAGGACTTCTGTGCCCAATACATGGGGAGTTTGGGTGTTTTGTGGAGAGAGTGGTGAGGTGTGGACTCCTGAGCAGAATTTGGCGGCCAGAAAGGGGAGCCATTTGGGTTCCCTTTGGGTTCCAGGCTATCAGAAAGAAATTTGAGGGGAAGGAACTCCACTCAGGAACCGATCCATCCTGTAATTTTGGAAGTCTGTGTGGAGCTGCGCTGACATGGCAACCTACAGGGGGAATCGGTTCCCTTCCTACAAACACTGAAAAGTCTTTTGTGAGCACTGCCATGGGAACCAGAGGTAGGAATCTCCTTCCCCCGCAGAAATGGACTGAAAGCAGCAGGCACAAAAAGCACCCAACCCTGTTCCCATGGACCATACCAATTTCCTGTTCGAGGGGAAACTAAGATTTGAGTGGAAAATCTGGCGAAGTGTGGACTTGTGTGCCAAGTTTGGAGGACAGATAGAAGTGGGCAGCCAGCCAGGAACCAGATGTAATGTAAAACTCCAAATATGACATCTCCATAACAGCTGTCCCAGGGGCGTGGAGAACCCAATCTAACCTGCAGCCAGCCATCAGGCATCTGAAGCTGGTCCAGGACACCGTACACTTCACAGCGAACCGTTGTAGGGAGAATCTGTGCAACCTACCAGCAAAGACCCCCCTTTCTTTTTCTGGTTTTAGCCTGGGAACCACTCACAGTGCCAACTGCTGTCTAGAAAATAAATTGCATCATAACTATTCACATTAAACTGGAAACCCATTGCATTTATAAAAGGGTCTGTTTGTATATATTCAAAAGAACAGTATTTTTCTTAGTGGTTCCCTCCTTTTCTTTTTTTTATTTTCTTTCTTCTTTGTTTGTTTGTTTCTTTTGCTTTTTGTTCTATCATTTTTTTAATTCTTTCTATCATTTTATGACCACCATTTCTGTGGTTATCTTTTATTACTACTATCTTTTTTTTCTTTGTGTCTTTGTTGGTTTGTCTTTCATTTTGGTTTCTTTTTTGTCTGTTTGTTTACTTGTTTCTGACTGTCAGGGCATCTGTGTGCTTGTGTGTCTGGTAGGATTTTAGTCAGTTTATTTGTTCACTTGGTTTCAATATGTTTGTACTTTGCTAAATCCTTGGGTTGGCTCTATTCCCTGACTCCAATTTTGACATTCAATAAGAATATGGAGGAACAGGGGATGAGAACTGTCTGGAGCTAGCTATCAACATAAACTCCAGTTCAGGGAGAGAGACAACCACCAGAAGAAACCAACGAAGCTGAAGGTAGGGAAAGGGGTTGAGAGAAGAGATAGATAAATGCATGTCTTCCCCACCGAGGCAAACCACAACTTCAAGGAAACAGATTCCAGGTTTGGATTGAGCCCAGGCAGAATATTTTCCAGGTCCCATTGAGTGCCTGAGGCAGATAGGCTTCAACTATCTCTGCTACCTGCTGACAAAGAGTGGTCACTGAGTAAAGGAGGTGTGGACTTTACATGGACTCTGGCAGGCACAAAACCCCAACTCACTCACCTATTGGACAGCACTGGGTTACAGAGTCTGGGTTAACAGGTACGAGTAGTGGGGTTACCAGAGACTGAGGTTACCAGAGCCCCCATCCAAACTTCCTCTTACCTACTCACCAAGCCAAACAGAGTAAATCCAGCATGGGGCAGAGTCAGTAGAAAAATTCCAGTAGTACAAATAACCAGAGTACATCAACCCACCCGAGGAAGGAAGTGGCATATGCATCTGAAGATTCAACCCATAACAGATGGCTGAGATGACAGAAATCGAGTTCAGAATATGATTAGTAAATAAGATTAACAGAATGGAAAAAAGGAAAGAAAGAGAACTTCAAGAAATTATTCAAAAAATGTCTCAAGAAATTATTCAAAAGATAATGCAAGAATTCAACAATTTCAAAAATAAAATGATCAAAGATTTTGAAACTTTCAGGCAAGAGGTCGTAGCCCTCAATGATTTGAAAAATATGGTAGAATCTCTACATAACAGAGTGGAACAGACTTAAGAAAGGATCTATGACATTGAAGCTTTGAACAAGCCCAAGAGTACAAAGAAGAAAAGAAATGGAAAGCAAAAATGGATCTTTTTCTCAGAGAGCTCTGGGATAATTTGAAGAAAACTAATATTCACCTTATAGGAATCCCTGAAAGCAATGAAGCTGCCTCACAAAACACAGAGGCTCTTCTCCATGAAATTTTGAAAGACAAATTTCCAGACATGCCAAGAGATTTGGAAATTCAGATAGCAGATATTTTCAGAACCCCAGCACGAGTCAACCTGAACAAGAAATCACCCAGGCACATCATAATTAACTTCACTAAAGTTAATATGAAAGACAAAATTCTGAAAGCAGTTAGATGCAAGAAAACTATAACCTACAAAGGAAAGAGTATTTGAATGATGGCGGATCTTCCTGTTAAAATCTTTCAGCCAGAAGAGGATGGTCATCGAATTTTAATCTCCTAAAACAAAACAACTTCCAACCCATGATCCTATATCCAGCTAAACTGAGTTTAATTTATGATGGAGAAATTTAATATTTTAATGACATCCACATAGTGAAAAAATTTACCATAACTAAACCACTTCTGCAGGAAATTCTCAAACCTATCCTTCATAATGACCACTACAGGGCCCCCTACAAAAGTAAACTAACCCAGAAATTTTTGATCAAAGTCCAACTTCCACAGTGGCAAAAGGATTAAAAATGTCTACTGGACTTTAGAGCAACTCAAGGACCAATATCTCACCAGGTCTATCAATAATTTCAATCAATATGAATGGCCTGCATTGCCCTTTAAAGAGGCACAGATTGGCTGATTAGATACAGAAACTCAGACCAGATATCTGTTGTATCCCAGAATCACATATTACTTTAAAAGATAAATACAGACTCAGGGTGAGGGGGTGGTCATCTATATTCCAGGCAAATGGAAACCAGAAAAAGCAGATGTTGCAAATTTTATTGCAGATACGTTAGTGTTTAAACCAACAAAAATAAGCAAAGATAAGGATGGCCATTTTATATTTGTTAAGGGTAATAGCCAAAATGATGAGATTTTAATTATCAATATCTATGCACCCAACCAGAATGCACCTCAATTTATAAAAGATACACTAAAAGGCATGAGCAATTTGATCTCTCCCAGCTCTATCATAGTCGAAGATTTTAACACTCCTTTGGCAGTGTCGAATCGATCCGCCAATAAGAAGCTTAGCAAAGAAATTTTGAATTTAAATTTAACTATTCATCTTCTGGACTTAACAGACATCTACAGAACATTTCATCCAAACAAACGTGAATACACATTTTACTATACAGTCCATGGAACGTATTTCAAAATCGATCACATCTTAGGCCATAAGTCTAACCTAAGTAAATTTAAAACAATAGAAAGCATTCCATGCATCTTCTCAGACCATCATGGAATAAAAGTTGAACTCAGTAACAAGAGGAATCTTCAGTCTCGTACAAAAACATAGACTCTAAATAACTTTATACTTAATGATAGATGGGTCAGAGACGAGATCAAAAACTAAATTACCAAATTTTTAGAACAAAATGATAATGAAGACATGAGTTGTCAGAACCTCAGGGATACAGCAAAGGCAGTCCTAAGAGGGAAAATTATAGCTCTGCAAGCCTTCCTCAAGAGAACAGAAAGAGAGGAAGTTAACAACTTAATGAGACATCTCAAGCAACTGGAAAAGGAAGAACAGTCCAATCCCAAACCCCACAAGAGAAAAGAAATAACCAAAATAAGAGCAGAATTGAATGAAATAGAAAACAACACAATTATAGAACAGATCAATAAATCAAAAAGTTGATTTTATGAAATGTTAATAAAGTAGATAAACCTTTGGCCAACCTAACCAAGAAAAAAAAGAGTAAATTGCTAATCTCATCAATCAGAAAGAGTAAAGAAGAAATAACAACAAACTGCCTAGAAATTCAAAAAATCCTCAATGAATATTACAAGAAACCTTATTCCCAAAAGTATGAAAATCTGAAAGAAATCGACCAATACTTGAAAGCACACCACCTCCGAAAATTTAGCCAGAATAAAGTGGAAATGTTGATCAGTGCTATATGAAGTTCTGAAATAGCATCAGTGATACAAAATCTCCCTAAAAAGAAAAGCCCGTGACCAGACGGCTTCACATCAGAATTCTACCAAACCATTAAAGAGGAACTAGTACCTATATTATTCTACCTTTTACAAACTATTGAAAAAAGCTAAATACTACACAACACATTCTATGAAGCAAACATCACATTGATTTCAAAACAAGGAAAAGACTCAACAAGAAAAGAAAATTATAGACCAATATCACTAATGAATGTTGATGTGAAAATATTCAACAAGATCCTAACTAACAGAATCCAGCAATACATCAAAAAAAATTATACACAATGACCAAGTGGGTTTTATTCCAGGATCTCAAGGAGGGTTCAACATACGTAAATCTATAAGTATAATTCATCACATAAATAAATTAAAAAACAAAGACCATATGATTCTCTCAATTGATGCAGAAAAAGCTTTTGATAATATCCAGCATCCTTCATGATCAGAACATTTAAGAAAATTGGAATAGAAGGGACATTTCTCAAGTTGATAGAGGCCATCTGTAGTTAACCCACAGCCAATATTGTAATCAATGGAATTAAATTGAAATCATATCCACTTAGATCAGGAACCAGGCCAGGTTGCCCATTGTCTCCATTGCTATTTAACATTGTGATGGAAGTTCTAGCTGTTGTTATTCCAAAACAAAAGGTGATTAAGGGTATCCATATAGTAATGGAAGAGATTAAACTTTAATTTTCACAGATGATATGATTGCATATCTGCAAAACACAAGGGATTCAAATAAAAAACTCTTAGAAGTGATCAAGGAATACAGCAGCATCTCAGGATACAAAATCAACACTCATAAATCTGTAGCCTTTATATATACCAACAGCATCCAAGCTGAAAAAACAGTCAAAGACTCTATTCTGTTTAAAGTAGTGCCAAAGAAGATGAAATGTTTGAGAGTTTACCTAACAAAGGATGTGAAAGATCTCTATAAGGAAAATGATGAAACTCTAAAAAAAGAAATAGCTGAAAATGTTAACAAATGAAAAAATATGCCATGCTCATAGCTAGGAAGAATCAACATTGTTAAAATGTTCATATTACCCAAAGCAATATACAATTTTAATGCAATCCCTATTAAAGCCCCACTGTCATACTTTAAAGATCTTGAGAAAATAATACTTCGTTTTACATGGAATTAAAAAAAACCTCGAATACCCAAGACATTACTCAGGAATAAAAACAAAGCAGGAGGAATCACACTACCAGACCTCAGACTATACTATAAATCGATAGTGATTAATACAGCATGGTATTGGCACAAAAGCAGAGAGGTAGATGTATGGAACAGAATAGAAAGCCAACAGATGAATCCAGCTACCTACCGTTACCTCATCTTTTTCATCTTTGACAAACCAATTAAAAACATTGAGTGGGGACAAGATTCCCTATTTAACAAATGGTGCTGGGTGAACTGGCTGGCAACTTGTAGAAGACTGAAACTGGATCCACACCTTTCACCATTAACTAAGATAGATTCTCACTGGATTAAGGACTTAAACTTAAGACATGAAACCATAAAAATACTAGAAGAAAGTGTAGGGCAAACACTTGAAGAAGTAGGCCTGGGTGAACATTTTATGAAGAGGACCCCCTGGGCAATTGAAGCAACATCAAAAATACACTACTGGGACTTGATCAAACCAAAGAGCTTCTGCACAGCCAAGAACACAGTAAGTAAAGCAAGCAGACAGCTGTCAGAGTGGGACAAAATATTTGCAGGCTATGTCTCTGACAAAGGCTTAATAACCAGAACCCATAGAGAACTCAAACGCATTAGCAAAAAAAAAAAAAAAAAAAAAAAAAACGTGATCCCATAGCACGGTGAGCAAAGGACTTGAAGAGGAATTTCACTAAAGAAGATAAGAGTGCGGCCTATAGATACATGAAAAAATGCTCACCACCCTTAATCATTAGAGAAATGCAAATCAAATCTACTTTGAGATATAATTTAACTCCAGTAAGATTAGCCCATATCACAAAATCCCAAAACCAGAGTTGCTGGCGTGGGTATGGAGAAAAAGGAACAATTATATACTGCTGGTGGGAATGAAAATTAATATGTTCCTTTTGAAAAGATGTCTAGAGATAACTTAGAGAACTAAAAATAGACCTGCCATTCGATCCTACAATTCCTTTATTAGGTATATACCTAGAAGATCAAAAATCACATTAAAAGAAAGATATTTGTATTAGAATGTTGATTGCACCCCAATTCATAACTACTAGGTCATAGAAGAAGCCCAAGTGGCCATCAATCCACGAATGGATCAATAAACTGTAGTATATGTACACGATGGAATACTATGGAGCCATAAAGAAAGATGGAGACTTTACCTCCTTCATGTTCACACAGATGGAACTGGAAAATGTTCTTCTTAGCAAAGTATCATAAGAGTGTAATAAGAAGTATCCAATGTACACAGCCCTATTATGGAACTAATTTATAGTTCTGAAATGAAAGCTACAACCTAATTCTAGCCCAAGAATATGGGGAGGGGTTGGGAGAAGGGAGGGGAGAAGAGCAGATGGGTGGAAGGACAGTGATTGGAAAGATCACCTCTATAATCTCTCTTACAAGGGTATAAGTGAATATTTCTAAAACTAGAGTGTAAATGTCTTAACACAATAAATAAGTAAATGACATAAAGTCTTTGTTAACCAGTTTGATGAAAATATTTCAAATTGTATATGAAAACCACTGTACCCCATGTTTGCATTAATGTACACAGCTATCATTTAATAAAAAAAAAAAAAAGAAGAACCAAAGAAGCAAATCAAAAAAGAAAAAAGAGATGGTCTAACAGGCGTGAGCATCTTGATATCTCCAAAGCTCCACCATAGATGGAGATTTTAGCACTCCTTTGGCAGTATTGGACAGATCTTCCGATAAGAAGCTTAGCAAAGAAATCTTAGATTTAAATTTAACTATTCAACTTTTCAACCTAACAGATATCTACAGAACTTTTCATCCTAACAAAACTGAATACACATTTTTCTCATCAGTCCATGGAGCATACTCCAAAATTGATCGCATCTTAGGTGATATGTCTAACCTCAGTAAATTTAAAAGACTGGAAATTATTCCATGCATCTTCTCGGACCATCATGGAATAAAAGTCAAACTCAGTAACAACAGGAATTTGCAGTCTCATATAAAAATATGGAAGCTAAATAACCTTATGTTGAATGATAGATGGGTCAGAAATGAGATCAAAAAGGAAATTACTAAATTTTTAGAACAAAACAATAATGGAGACATGAGTTATCATAACCTCTGGGATACCACAAAAGCAGTCCTAAGAGAGAAATTTATAGCATTGCAAGCCTTCCTCAAGCGAGTGGAAAGAGAAGTTAACAACCTAATGGGACAGCTCAAGCAACTGGAAAAAGAATAACATTCCAATCCCAAATCTAGCAGAAGAAAAGAAATAACCAAAATTAGAGCAGAATTAAATGAAATAGAAAATAAAAAGATTATAGAACAGGTCAATAAATCAAAAAGTTGGTTTTTTGAAAACGTCAATAAAATAGAAATACCTTTGGCCAACCTAACCAAGAAAAAGAAGAGTAAAATCTCTAATCTCATCAATCAGAACCGGTAAAGATGAAATAACAACAGACTCCTTAGAAATTCAAAAAATCCTTAATGAGTATTACAAGAGACTTTATTCACAGAAATATGAAAATCTGAAGGAAATTGACCAAAACTTGGAAAGATGCCACCTCTCAAGACTTAGCGAGAATAAAGTGGAAAAGTTGAACAGGCCTATATCAAGTTTGGAAATAGCATCAACCATACAATATCTCCCTAAAAAGAAAAGCCCATGACCAGATGGCTTCTCATCAAAATTCTACCAATCCTTTAAAGAGGAACTAGTACCTAGATTACTCAACCTTTTCCAAAATATAGACAAAGACGGAATACTACCCAAAACATTCTGTGAAGCAAACATCACCTTGATTCCAAAACCAGGAAAAGACCCAACAAAAAAAGAAAATTATAGACCAATATTACTAATGAATATTGATGCGAAAATATTCAACAAGATCCTAACCAACAAAATCCAGCAACACATCAAACAAATTATAGACCACAACCAAGTGGGTTTTATCCCAGGATCTCAAGGATGGTTCAACATACGTAAATCTATAAATATAATTCATCACATAAACAAATTAAAAAGCAAAGACCATATGATTCTCTCAATTGATGCAGAAAAATCTTTTGATAATATCCAGCATCCCTTCATGATCAGAACACTTAAGAAAATTGGAATAGAAGGGACATTTCTCAAGTTGATAGAGGCCATCTAAAGTAAACCCACAGCCAATATTGTAATCAATGGAGTAAAATTGAAATCATTTCCACTCAGATCAGGAACCAGGCAAGGTTGCCCATTGTCTCTGCTGCTCTTTAACATTCTAATTGAAGTGTTAGCTATCACAATTAGGGAAGAAGAGGTAATTAAGGGCATTCATATAGGGTCAGAAGAGATTAAACTTTCACTTTCCACAGATGATATGATTGTATATCTGGAAAACACCAGGGATTCAACAACAGAACTCGAATATGTGACCGAGGAGTATACCAGTGTCTCAGGTTACCAAATCAAGACTCATAAATCTGTAGCCTTTATATATACCAACAGCAGCCAAGCTGAAAAAAGAGTCAAAGACTCTATTCCGTTCCCAGTAACGCCAAAGAAGATGAAATATTTGGGAGTTTACCTAACAAAGAATGTGAAAGATCTCTATAAAGAAAACGATGAAACTCTAAGAAAAGAAATACCTGAAAATGTTAACAAATGGAAAAACATACCATGCGCATGGCTGGGAAGAATCAACATTGTTAAAATGTCCATATTACCCAAAGCAATGTATAATTTTAATGCAATCTCTTTTAAAGCTCCACTGTCATATTTTAAAGATCTTGAAAAAATAATACTTCAATTTATATGGAATCAGAAAAAACCTTGAATAGCCAAGACATTACTCAGGAATAAAAACAAAGCAGGAGGAACCGCACTATCAGACCTCCGATCATACTATAAATCCATAGTGATCAAAACAGCATGGTACTGGCACAAAAATGGAGAGGTAGATGTATGGAACAGAATAGAGAATTAACAGATGAATCCAGATACTTACCACTACCTGACCTTTGAGAAGCCTATTAAAAACATTTAGTGGGGAAAAGATTCCCTATTTAACAAATGGTGCTGGGCAAACTGGCTGGCAACCTGTAGAAAACTGAAACTGGATCCACACCTTTCACCATTAACTAAGATAGATTCTCACTGGATTAAAGATTTAAACTTAAGACATGAATCTATAAAAATACTGGAAGAAAGTATAGGGAAAACACTTGAAGAAATCAGAATGGGCAAATATTTTATGAGGAGGACACCCCAGGCAATTGAAGCAACATCAGAAATACACTACTAGAACCTGATCAAACTAAAGAGCTTCTGCCCAGCCAAGAACACAGTAAGTAAAGCAAGTAGACAGGAAAGTCTCCTATTTTTGATCTTCAATATCACATGGGAATAATGAAATAACACTGATAGGAAGTGTTCATTGAAAAAATATTGCTGGTAGTAGTTCATGGAAATATAAATTCAAGTTTGAGATAAAACTATGGAAGCACTCGGTTTTTTCCAAAGAAGGTAAATTATATAATGTTGTATACCCAATGTTATATTTGGAGATAATGTGGAAATACTTTGGGCAGAAATTTTGGAGAAAAATACTAAAACTACAATATTTATGCTCTATAAAAGGTAAAAACATAAATAACAATGCAAACAAATCATTAAAAAATTACAAAAAAAAATGGTGCTTCAATTGCCTGGGGAAATGTTCCTGATAAAATATTCACCCAGAACAATTTCTTCAGGAGTTTTCTCTGCACTTTCTTCTAGTATTTTTAAAGTTTCATGTCTTAAGTTTAAATCTTTAATCCAGTCAGAGTCTATCTTAGTTAATGGTGAAAGGTGTGGGTCCAGTTTCAGTCTTCTACAGGTCGCCAGGCAGTTCACTCAGCACCACTTGTTAAGTAGGAAATCTTTTCCCCACTGAATGTTTTCAATTGCCTTGTCAAAGATCAAATAATGGTAAGTAGCTGGGTTCATCTCTTGGTTCTCTATTCTGTTCCGTACATCTACCTCTCTGTTTTCGTGCCAGTACCATGCTGTTTTGATCACTATCAATTTATAGTATAGTCTGAAGTTTGGTAGCATTACTTCTTCGGCTTTGTTTTTATTCCTGAGTAATGTCTTGGCTATTTGAGGTTTTTTTCTGATTCCATATAAAACAAAGTATTATTTTTTTGAGATCTTTAAAGTATG
>CAUYQV010016330.1:0-21850 GCA_963574575.1 Galagoides demidoff | reverse complement strand
GCTACTTGGGAGGCGGAGGCAGGAGACTCGCTTGAGCCCAGGAGTTGGAGGTTGCTATGAGCTGTGATGCCATGGCACTCTACCCAGGGGGATAGCTTGAGGCTCCGTCTCAAAAAAAAAAAAAAAAAAAAAAAAAAGAATTCTAAGTAGTAAGACTTGCCATGAAGAAAAAAGGGAAGGAGGAAGACAGGAAAGTGAGGAGGGGACAGGGAAGAGAGAAGGGTACTGAACCCAGGGCAGAGGACTGACATCACAGCAGCCCTGCCACCTGCTGGGGTCTGACCCTCCCTCTGGGGATGTGGGCTGCTGGGCTGCCTGGGTCCCCAGCTGGTTCTTGCTTCACAGCCTAGGGAGCCAGTTCCGGAGCGTGCGGCAGAAGGCAGCAGGAAGCAAGCGCACACTGCAGCAGCGGCATGAAGTGCTGAAGGCAGAGAACCCTGGAGGTGGGTGCTGGGTTCACCAGCACAAAGCTCTGGGGACATCAAGGAGGAGGGGTTAGGGCCTGGGTATGCTTTGGATGGGATGGTAAGGGTCGGACACAAGAGGGACTAGCCCCAAAGGTCCCAGCTGTCCTCACCCCCTCCATGCTCACCCTGTGTTTCCTCCCTCTGGTAGATGCCTCTGACCTGCAGGGGCGGCAGCTGCTGGCTGGCTTGGACAAGGTTGCCAGTGACCTGGACCGGCAGGAGAAGGCCATCACAGGGATTCTACGGCCACCACTGGAGCAGGGCCGAGCTGTACAGGATAGTGCTGAGCGGGCCAAGGACCTCAAGGTATCATCAGGCTGAGGCTAGGTCTGGTGAAGCCCTGTATCAGCTCCCTCTGGCTCTCTAGGAACCCTGCTCAATCCCCATGGGGTCTTGGGACATTCACTTCTGGTGGTTGATAGGGATAGCCACATGTAGCCAGGTCCCAAGTCATAGAGATGGCAGGGCTGTTCCCACCCTCTCCCCAGGTTCTAGACCAAGGAGGAGCCTAGTCCTAACACTTTCCAGATACATCCCAGGTCAGAGCTGACAAAGCTTGTATGACTTCTGTGTGGTTTGTTGACCGCCAGCTCAGGGCCTAGCACAGAATCATTGCTATAACTTGTGACAGTGGTGAATATGGCAAGAGGTGGCCAAGGCAGCTCTCTCCATATCCCAACTGTCTGGTCTGGTTCTGCCAGGGCCTGATCTCGAGAGGCTATAGCTATACCCTGCAGAAGAACAATGGGGTGAGCCATGGAATTCCACAGAGCCGGGTCACAAGCTGCTTGACCATAGACACGTTGTTCAAGCCCCTGGGCTGTAGTTTTTTCAGTAATGGACTGGCCCCTGCTCGCAGGCTAGTGGGGAGGACCCCAGGCAGGGCCCACCCTCTGTTACCTCCTTGCCTGTACAGAATGTCCTGAGTCCTCACTGCATCTTTCTGGGGCAGAGATTGACTCTCCTATTTTAGAGGAACCTGGGTCCAGAGAAGTACAGTAGCCCCTGATGCAGCCAAGTCAGAGCTGAGAGGACGCTTGGAGCCTCAGGCATTGCCTGGCCTCACCTGTGAATGGATGGGTGCTAGTGCCCACCTTACAGGGTTGCCCCCAAGATTAAATGGAATCATCCATGTAAACGCTTAGAACAGCACATGCCTGTTCACTGCTGGTGTCCCTGTGGCTAATCCAGGTCCTAGGGATGCTCTCACTGAAAATAGCTCACTGGGCTGGCATGAAGATCCCCATCCTGACTCCCCAGAGCAGGCCAGGCCTCCCCAGCTACTTCCACTGTCTCTGAAGTATGGGAATCTTTGTGCCCACCCTGGGCACATCCTTGGGGGTGGAGGAATGCCTGAGGACAACACTGAGAGGCTCGGGTCCCCACAGAACATTACCAATGCGCTGCTGCGGATCGAGCCCGAGAAGACTCGGAACACAGCCGAGTGTGAAGCCTTCATCCAGGCCCTCCCTGGCAGTGGCACTGTGCCCCTACTGCAGACACGGCTGGAGGACATCAACCGGAAATATGAGCGCCTAGTGCAGCTGCTGGACTCAGCCCAGGAGAAGTGGGTGGCAGGCGGGCAGTGGAGAGGGCAGGGCAGGGAAGGGTCAGGGGCCCAGTAGGCACATCCCTACTCCTGACTGGTGTACGCAGGGTCGCTGTGGCCAACCGCCTGGAGAAGAGCCTACAGCAGGCCTGGGCGCTGCTGGCTACACACGAGAACAAGCTGAGCCAGGCTGACACTGTGCCTGAGAGTGGCCGCACCCTGGACAGCAAGAGGCAGGAACTGGTGGTGAGTCTGAGGCCTGAGTCTCAGGAGCCTTTTCTGAGGCAGGTGAGGGCTTCAGGCACTTCCGGACAGACAGGACAGATGCAGACACCAAGGCTCTGAGAGGACATGGCAGCCAGTGTCTCCAGGGTGGGAGTGCCCACCTGTGTCCAATGGGAACTGCTTGTGGCATAAATCCCAGCTGTTCTCAGGGTTTGCATGGCATGTACAATTTCTGATACCAAGATTTAAAAATAAATCTGCATAAATCCCAGGTTCCCAGACCCTCTTGATGAGCAAGAGCTGGCATCCTGGGCCTACAGCCCACCAGGCAGGGTCAGCCGGTGGAAGAGCAGCTGCCTCCTGGCCACTTTGGTCTGTGACCCTAGGGTGTCCCTTACACTCCACTTCATGACTTGCCTTGAAGAACAAAGCCTTCCCAGGCTGTTCCAGTCTAGTGCAGGGTTTTCAGAAGTCATTATAACAAAATGGGGCATAGCAGAAGCAAAACGGCCCTGCCTGAGGCATGGCCGCTGAGCCCCTGCTTTCCTACTCCTGGGCTCAGCCTCCTCACCCAAAGCAAGTGGCCTATAGGTAGGGTTGCCTGGCTCTGGCCACAGCACCAGTGTCTCTTCTCCACCCCGGCAGGCCATGGCCTCTGAGCTGCAGGCCCAGAAGTCCCTCCTGGGAGAGGTAGAGCAGAACCTGCAGGCAGCCAAGCAGTGCTCGAGTGCACTGGCCAACCGCTTCCAGGAACACTGCCCGGACCTGGAGCGCCAGGAGGCTGAGGCGCACAAGCTGGGCCAGCGCTTTGACAATCTGTGCCAGCAAGTGCAGCGCAGGTGAGGGGCAGGCAGAGGAGACCCCAAGCTGGGGTCCTCTGATGGCATCTAAGACTGTTTTCTGAATAGTCTCTTCTTTTTGAAAAGAGCAATACATACACAAAATGAAAAAATTCAAACTGTGATTATAATGACTGCCCACCCCTCGCCCCAAAATTAAGCACTGTTGCCAGTCTCTTATGTATCCTCCAAAAATAATCTATACAAGCTTAAGTAGGGAGGGCACATACAAGTGACAGCATCCCATACATACTGTATCTTATTTTTCCTGACCCATATTTATCCAACCTCATGAGTCTGTGACCATTTCCCGGTCTATTTTTTCTAAGAGTTTGCATACAATGGCTATTCCTTCCTTAAATGCTTGGTAGACTTCATCAATGAAGCCATGTGGGCCTACATTGTTTTGGGGTTTGTAAGAGGTTTGTAACTTCAAATTCAACTTCAATAGATACTGGACTATTTCAGTCATTTTGAGTTAATGTGAGTAGTTTGTACCTTTCAAGTAATTTTTTTTCGAGACATTTTCTCAAGCTGTCACCCTGGGTAGAGTGCTATGGTGTCACAGCTCACAGCAACCTCCAACTCTTGGGCTTAAGTGATTCTCTTGCCTCAGGCTTCCAAGTAGCTGGGACTACAGATACCTGCCACAATGCCCAGCTATTTTTTAGTTGTAGTTGTTATTGTTGTTTGGCAGGCCCAGCCTAGATTTGAACCTGCCAGCTCTGGTGTATGTGGCTAGCACCCTAGCCACTGAGCTACAGGCGCTGAGCCAAGGAATTTTTTTTTTTTTTTTGAGACAGAGCCTCAAGCTGTCCCCCTGGGTAGAGTGCGGTGGCATCAAAGCTCACAGCAACCTCCAACTCCTGGGCTCAAGCGAGTCACCTGCTTCAGCCTCCCAAGTAGCTGGGACCACAGGTGCCCACCACAACACCCAGCTATTTTTTGGTTCTGGCCGTCATTGTTGTTTGGCAAGCCTGGGCTGGATTTGAACCTGCCACCTTAGGTGTATGTGGCTGGCGCCTTAGCCACTTGAGCCACAGGCCCTGAGCCAGAGCCAAGGAATTTTTCAATTTCATCTAAGTCGTTGAATTTATTGGCATAAAGTTATTGATAACAACTTCTTGGTAACCTTTTAATGGCTGCCTCACCTGAGGTGACTGAACCCTCTGATTCCTGATGTATCTTCTTTTGTTGTACTTGCATCTTCTGTTTTTCTTTCTGATTAGTTCGAGGTTGACAGATTTATTGACAATTTCAAAGAACTTGTTAGTTCCAGTGATTTTCCTCTCCTGATTTCCTGCTTCCTATTTCTCTGACTTCTCCTTATCATTTCCTTTCAGATGCTTATATTAAGTTTACTTTGCTTTTCTTATATTTGAGACCATTTCTCTTTTCTAACATAAGCATTTAATGCCATGTAGTTCCTTCTAAGCGCTGCTTTTGCTGTACCCCACATATCTGACTTTATTTTGGTGAGTTTGTTAAGATTTCTTGACTTCCCTGGTAGGCTGTCCTTTGACTTGTGGGTTATTTAGGTCCTGTAATTCAAGTCAGTACAGATGGACCTACTGTGTTCCCTACACTCAGACTTAATACTTGATAATTCAAATTCACCCTTTTCTGGGAAATGTTTAGGTTATTTCCAGCTAAGTTACATTTAATTGTTTCTCCTTTATAAAAATGAAGGCTCAGTGAAGCATCTGCTCACTGTGGCAGCAACTTGACCCACTTTGCCTTGGCAGGGCACAGAATCTGCAGAGTGCCGGGGCTGCCTACGCTGACTACCGCAGCAGCTGTGACCACATGTTCCAGTTCTTGTCGAGCATACCCAATTATGAGCCCCAGGAGACAGACAGCCTCAGCCAGGTGGAGACCAAGCTGAGGAATCAGAAGGTCGGCAAGCCTCTTTCTGCAGGAGGGAGCTGGGTTTGGGAGATGGAGCCCAGTGAAGGCCTGGCAGGACTGTGTCTTCACTGGCCCCCATTCCTGCCTCTGAGAACAAGAATTGTGCATGTCACCCTTCCCTCTCCCTCCTCAGGGCCTGGCCCCTGGTGGGTGCTCAGTGAGGGTTGGCCATGCAATGAAGGAACACAAGAGGAGCCACTGTAGGGAAAATCCCATTTCCAAAGTCCAGATACCGCCTCTTCAATACCCTAGGCAGTGCCTTGGGGTTAGGGATGAGGAACACAGAATCCAATAGCTTGAAATTCAAATCCTGGTTCCACCTGCATTTTGTGACAAGTTAGTGCAACTCAGTATGCCTCAGTTTCCTCATTCATAAATTGAGATCATGAATTTTACCTCACAAGATCATGTGAAGACCAAAGGAGATAATTTGAATAAGATATTAGAACAGTGCCTCGTGTTTCAGAGCACTCAATAAATACTTGTTTCCTGGAAAAGATAATTATCTGCTTGGCCCTCCTTTATAGGATCTTAAAATTATCTTTTTTGTATATAAGGGAGCTATTCATCATACTTTGTACTAGAGAAGAATAAATTCAGATTCTAAAGATTCTAGCTACTTTATCAATGTTTTCTTAAAATTAGTTTTTAAATGTTTTACAGAACCTGCTAGACGAGATAGCAAGCAGAGAACAGGAAGTACAGAAGATCTGCACCAGTTCCCAAAAGTACCAGCAAGCTGTGAAGGTAAGCCAGGAGATTTCTACTGAAATTATAACAGCAGAGTGACTCTTTTTGTCCTCAGACAGAACTGGCTGCTGTGCAAACCGGCACAGCCCTTTGGGAAAACAGGATGATACTGGGTATCAAATACTGTAAAAAGGTTTTATACCCTTTGAAGCAGCAGATGCTTTGGGAGAATTTATCTCAAAGGACAAAATACAAAAGAATAACGCAAGATAAAAAAAATCCTTGCTACAGTATTTACAATAGCAAAACTAACTAGAAATGACCTACATGTGCAATGGCAGAGGAATGGCTATGTGAATTATCATACATCCTCTTGATGGATTATAAAGTCGTTACTAGTTAAACTAGTAAACATGATGACTAGGTAGTGGCAACATGATTAAAGGGTTACTAATGATGCTAATAAGTAAAAGGCAGAACCTAAAGATCTCTGGGCCTGTAGAAAGGCCGGGAGGGGGACTCAGTTCCACTCCTTGGTGGGGGTAGAGGGGAATTGTGGGGTTATTTTTGTATGTTGTTCAGTAATGTAGCTACTAGCTGCTGACATACAGATAATTCTCAAAACCTCCTGGGAGTAAGTATAGCGTGCAGCTGTGAAGAAGACCGGTGTAGGTTATAAAACCAGCACATGGCAAAGGGCAGCTGTGGACCAGCTGTGAAGGGGCACAAGAACACTTTGGTCACTTCTTGGCTGCTTTTATCTGTCCTTTGCAATGTCTCTCTCTCACCCAGGATTATGAGTTAGAAGCAGAGAAATTAAGGACTCTTCTTGATTTGGAGAATGGAAGGAACAGCCACATGAACAAAAGAGCCAGGCTCCAGTCTCCAGCCGCCAAAGTGAAGGAAGAGGTGAGTGCTGCAGCCTGGGCTATCTTGGTACCAAGGTGCAGAAAAAGCCACTGGCCTATACACAGGCCTCAGACACACATGCAATAGGGAAACCAGCTAAGAGCCCTTCTGGGTGCAAACAGGTTTGGTAAGAGAAGATAAGGAACTTGTTCTAGGACAGTGACATTGATATGTCTAGAAAGACAGCTTGGTAAAGGTTTCTGGGTCAAAGCCATGGATATGGGAAGTTCCTGCTTTGCTTGCCTAAGTACACAGAAGAGGGCCAATATTAAGTCCCTTACATACACGAGAACATTAACAAGAGAGACGAGTAACATTAAGCAAGTAGAGAGACTTGCTCAAGGCCCCATTAAGACTGAGACCCAGATCTTCTTTTTTGAAATCCAATTTTCTCTCTACCAATGAGACTATAGTATAACTCTATAGGTAGGAATGGATAAGAAGCTACCCCTCTGTTCCCAAATGCCAGGCTTCTCAAAAACCATGCCCAAGCTTTCTAGCTCCTTCTTGCTTAGCCTGTTGACTCATTTGCTGACTACTCTTCTAAAATTCTTCTCTGTAGGAAGCAGCTCTTGCCGCCAAGTTCACTGAAGTTAATGCCATCAACAGACAGAGACTGCAGAATCTTGAGTTTGCTCTGAATCTCCTCAGACAGGTAATCAATCTTAGTAAGAAATTCTACTTAGGGCGGGGCCTGTAGCTCAGTGAGTAGGGCACCTGGCCCCATATACCAAGGGTGGTGGGTTCAAACCTAGCCTCGGCCAAACAGCAACAAAAAAATAGCTGGGTGTTGTTGCGGGTGTCTGTAGTCCCAGCTACTTGGGAGGCTGAGGCAAGAGAATCACCTAAACCCAAAAGCTGGAGTTTGCTGTGAGCTGTGATGCCACGGCACTCTACTGAGGGTGACAAAGTGAGACTCTATCTCTAAAAAAAAAAAAAAAGAAAAGAAAAAAGAAATTCTACTTAAAACTAGAATATTCTAATAGGTGAGAAATAAAAGCAAGAAACAGTCTGTCCCGTGCTAACATTTCTGGGCAAAACCAGTACAAAATTATCCAAAGCCAATACTTCTACTGACATGAGAACTTGGATATTCAATTCAATATGCTCTTGCTGAGTATCTAGTAAAGTCGTAATGTTTATGACAGCATTGGTTTTTTGTTATGATTGACAGCATTGTTTGTAATAGCAAGAAACTAGAAGTAACTTAATATTCATCAGCAATGGGTTAAATTATCAAGGCCCCATTAATCCATAAGTAATTGGATTACTCTCTGTGCTGAGATGGAATTCTCTCTTTCTGTAAGTGCAATGGCCAGCAGGGTGCAGAAAAGGAGACCACCGTTTGTACAGAAAAAATAAACAGGCTGGGCACAGTGGCTCACTCCTGTAATCCTAGCACTCTGGGAGGCAGACTGCTTAAGCTCAAGAGTTCAAGACCAGATGAAGAAGAGTGAGACCCTCTCAACTTTACTAAAAATAGAAAATTTAAGCTAGGTGTGGTGGTGAACGCCTGTAGTTTCAGCTATTTGGGAAGCTGAAGCATGAGGATCACTGGAACCCAAGAGTGTCGAGGTTGCTGTGAGCTATGATGACGCCACAGCACTCAACTCCAAGGCAACAGAGGCTCGGCGCCTGTGGCTCAAGTGGCTAAGGCGCCAGCCACATACACCTAAGGTGGCAGGTTCCAGCCAGGGCCCACCAAGCAACAATGATGGCTGCAACCAAAAAATAGCCAGGCGTTGTGGCGGGCGCCTGTGGTCCCAGCTACTTGGGAGGTAGAGGCAGGAGACTCGCTTGAGCCCAGGCATTGGAGGGTGCTGTGAGCTGCGATGCCTCAGCACTCTACCCAGGGGGACAGCTTGAGGCTCTGTCTCAAAAAAAAAAAAAAAAAGGCAACAGAGACTCCATCTCAAAAAGAAAAAAAAAAAGGAAACAAATGGTGCACACTAAAAATATACATGCTTGTGTAAGCAGAGAAAATGTTTCCAGGGATGACAGACATCCTCTAGGATCAGAACAGAAGTGGGAAACTGTAGTTTCATTTTAAACTCTTTTGCAGCTTTAAAATTATCTTACCTACCTTAATTTAAAAAACCTTTACAAGGTTGTGCATGGTAGCTCATGGTTATTATTCTAGCACTGGGGGAGGCCAAGGCAGGTAGATCACCTTAGCTCTGGGTCGCAAGACCCCCATCTCTACTAAAAATAGGAAAACTAAACCAGGCATTGTGGTGGGCACCTATAGTCCCAGCTACTTGGGAGGCTGAAGCTAAAGGATAGCTTGAGGCCAGGAATTTGAGGTTGCTGTGAGCTGTGATGATACCACGGCACTCTACCCATGGTGACAGAGACTCTGTCTCAAAAATAAATAAATACAGTAAAAATAAAAACCTATACTAGTTGGTCCATTTTTTTTTTTTTTTGAGACAGAGCCTCAAGCTGTCCCCCTGGGTAGAGTGCTGTGGCATCACAGCTCACAGCAACCTCCAACTCCTGGGCTCAAGCGAGTCTCCTGCCTCCACCTCCCGAGTAGCTGGGACCACAGGCACCTGCCACAACGCCTGACTATTTTTTGGTTGTGGCCATCATTGTTGTTTAGTGGGCCCGGGCTGGATTTGAACCTGCCACCTTATGTGTATGTGACTGGCGCCTTAGCTACTTGAGCCACAGGTGCCAAGCCTTGTGTTATGGTTTTATTGAGCAAGCAAAAGATAGTCTAGAAATGAGGAAAGGTACTTTTTTGAGACAGATGGTATGAAATAAATATTTGTTTTAATAATCTTATGTATTAGTTAATATATATTCTTATTTTGTAGTCATTGTTTTAAAAAGGCACCCTCTGATCATTTTTTAAATCTTCTTAATTCATGCTGTTGTCTTTCATTTGCAGCATTCTTGATAACAGTTGGAGCATTTTTGCAGAATACACAGCATAGTGCTTCATTCAGGTTGTCCCTCCAAATGATTTGCTATAATGCATTAAACAGAATTGCTGAGGCAGCAAGGGAAACACTAATAAATGGGATGCTTTCCAGGGACTGTAGCTAAGATAAAGCAAACACAAGCCAAAGTTAAAACGAAAAAGTTAGGCACCCAAGATGTAGTCTGGCCAAATATGCTATTAACGGTGAATATCTCATTTTCATTAAATTAATTGTGATCTAGGCAGTTTGAACTACCAGATTGTTAAAAATGGAGACCAGTTTTTAAGCATATTAGAATTGTTGTGCAGGAATGGTCTTTTGGCTAAAACTTATTTATGATGAAAAATTATCTTTGCCTTTTTTTATTGGATACATTCCAGGGCCTCAAGGATGATTACATTCAGCTATCTGTCTCTTCCACTGTTTCTTCCATGGTTCTGAGAGAAAGGGAGCTGAATGGACCTCTAGTAATGGAAGAAATATATATATAATCTTTGGATACATATTTTACATAGAAATGATTAGATGGCAGGAGGAAAGAGGGTATTGCTAATTGGGAATTATTTTTGTTTTTTCACTATTGCTATTTTTCTTCCTAATCATCCAAATTATGACTGGGTGCAGTGGTTCATACCTGTAATTATAGCACTCTGGGAGGCCAAGGCAGATGGATCGTTTGACTTTGGGAGTCCAAGACTAGTCCAAGCAAGAGTGAGATCCCATCTCTACTAAAAATCGAAAAATTAGCTGGCGTCATGGTGTGCACCTGTAGTCCCAGCAACTTGGAAGGCTAAGGCAAGAGGATCACTTGAGCCCATGAGTTTGAGCTTCCTGTGAGCTATGACTCCACAGCACTGTAGCCTGAGGCAACAGAGTGAGGCTCTGTCTCCTCTTCCCTCCCCCCCAAAAAATCAAATTATTTTTTTTCTCCCACAATTTGTTTTACCTGTGAAAAGTATAGGTGTGGGAAAGGAAGGTAGTGGTATGTGAAAGGGCTTTTTAAATTTTATTTTAAATTTAGAAACAGAGTCTTTTTTGCCCTCGGTAGAGTGCTGTGGGATCACAGCTCACAGCAACCTCCAGCTCTTGGGCTTAGGTGATTCTCTTGCCTCAGCCTCCCAAGTAGCTGGGACTACAGGCACAAGGCCCAGCTATTTTTTGTTGCAGTTTGGTCAGTGCCAGGTTTGAATCTGCCACCCTCAGTTTACAGGGCTGGTGCCCTACTCACTGAGCCACAGGTGCCATTTTCATACAGAACCCATGAACCAGAGAGTTGTGTATCTAGGCAGACAAATTAGATTTTTGTGTGTGTGTACCAAGATTTCTAAGTTTTGTAAACTTGTTTCTGAAACTTGTTGAAAGTTCCTAAATGAACCTGGATAGCTTGAGACTTATTTAATTTTAAAGAACTTCCTATTTTTTCATTGTTTATTAAGGTTCTATCAGTATTTATATTAAGAAAGCACAGAGATTTTTTTTCTCTAAAAGTATTTCTTTTGTATTGGTTTATAAAGTGGTGCTTCAGATTTCCAATTTTTTCCTTTTTTTTTTTTTTTCTTTTTTAGAGACAGGGTTACTATGTTGCCCAGGTTGTTGTTGACAAGACTCCTGGTCTCAAGTGATCCTCTGGTTTCAGCCTCCCTAGTAACTGGGACTATAGGTGAGCACCACTGTGCTCTGCTAGATTTCAGGAGCTTACTGTGCGATGACCAAAGATTTAATATTTTATTTCTCTGAGAAAAAAAAATTCAGAGTTTCTCATAGTCAGTCTAGCCTTCTCTAGGTTATAACTCATAGTATGTTTTAAAAGTACCCTCTTGTCCTAAAGGTCACTGTAATAATTACAGCTAAGAGTGACCTCACTAAGGTCTTCTTGGACTTTCTTTTCATCTTTGGCATTATATACTGAGGTACCCATGTAACAGGCTCGCAAGGGCCTTTACCTTCGACATTGACTTTACTTTTTTCTGTTCTTTTAGGTCTTTCACTACCATTCCTACAGTGGTTGGCAAGATATCGTTTCCACCTCACTCTCCATGTGCCATGCCAGTGACATCTTAGCTGCTAGAGTGTGGAGCTGGCCTGTGGGAGTCAAGTAAGTGCCTTTTTTACTATTTGGCATGGTTTTTGCTTACTTTGCAAAGCCATGTAGAGGAGCTTCTTAAGATTAGTTTTTAAAAAGGCACTTGCTTGATCCTTGTGGGCCGGCTCTTTGCTCCAGCCTGCTGTTGAACACCTAGTAGCTAACATGGGGCTGAATTTAGTGAGGTGACTATTTTGCACAGTGGGACATTTTTGTTATAGTAGACTCTGAGGGATGATAGATCTAATCTTAGCCTGATTAGAACATACTGGTTGAACAACCCCCATCAATCTCAGGATAAATGAGAACTTTGTTAGCTCCAAAGTTAGTTACTCTGGCCTCCTGGAAATTTTATAGGTTATGGATGATAAGGGTCTGCTGGTCTAAACCAACTGGGTTGCATGGAAACAATAGCTTTCCTAGGAAGGCTAATGACCTTGTCATTTATCTTAACTAATTTGGCTTAATATATGGAAGAAGTAATGGTTGATTAGATTTGGGCTTCTGTATTTATCTGTAAAGTTGCTTAAACCTGGTATTTTACTTTTACAGGTCATCTTGTAAATTTTCCCTATATAAGTTAACACAGCCCCTGTTATGTCATAACAACCATGTAAGGGAGAGTGTTTTCCTGCTCTATCTTAGGTATTGGTGATGTGACCTGTTCACGCAGGGGAAACTTGAACATTCTCAGGTATGTGAAGATCATGATTCATAAGCATTTTCTCCCTGCAAAGAAAACAATTTATTTCAATGTGAACTCATGTGGTTTTACAAAATTTATCTTGCCAGTTATTTTCCTACCTCCCCAATCCCTTTACTATAGAACAACTGTTGGCAAACTATAGCTTAGACTTCTGCTTGATTTTTGTAAATAAAGTTTTATTTAAAGCCACATTGTCTATGGCTGTCTGTCTATGGCTGCCTTTGCATCACATCAGTAGAGTTCAGTTGTTATGACAGAGACCATATGATCCATGAAGCCTAAAATATTTATTATCTGGCCTCTTAAGAAGTTTGCCAACTCCTATGATAGAAGAACCAAACTTCAAATTATATTTAGATATAAACTTACTAGAGCCACAGTTGATTTCAAATAGGCTTCTAAAGAGAAAACTAAGAAAGTCAAGACCTATATCATAATGATGACTAGCAAGTAAATATTTGCAGTCTACATAGCATGATTCCTAATAAGGGGTTAATGAAATGGAAAGCTACCATGATAGTCCAACATCATTTTTCTTTTATTTATTGAAATCTTTCTCTGTCTCTATCTTGTTCTCTTTTTTGCTTTCCCATGGGGTGTAGGCATTCATGGGATATTACTATTATTTTTTAGGTTTTCTAAATGTTTTATAGAACAGATAAGGAGAAAGACCTAACTAGGACATCTGGCATAGCCAAGAAATGATAATGAAAGGAACTTCCAATTCATGGAAGAATTATTATAGTTAAAAAATAGACTTAAAATAATAAAAATAAAATAGACTTGCGATCATGAAAACTGAGGACCAGAGATTTCAGAACCACAAAGCAAATTAGTGATAGAGCTAAAAATACAGGCTAAGTTCCCCATCTCTTATCCTAGGCTTTCTTCCATGAGTTCTCACATGATATTTAGGGCTGCTCATTTTCCCTACCATTTGAAAGGCAAATCTTTTCTTTTCCTTTCCTTTTCTTGTCTTACCCTTGAAAGACTTGACGATTTAAACTCAAAGACACAATTGTTGGAGTGTTGAATTAATTTGGGTTCTGGATGCTTTTATTTTATTATTTGAAGATAGCTAAGGTGTTGCTTCTTAATGAATCTTTAAGTGCTTATAGTATATACTCAGAAAGATTAGATTTCATGGAATAAAAAAGGAAGGAACCTTGTTCATAATTTCATAGCTAGGAACAAAACCAAAATTGGTATAGATAGAATGCTTCCCTCATATATCTATGTATCTAAGCCCATAGATGGAAAATGTGTGTGTTTGTGTGTGTGTGTGTGTGTAGCAGCTTTTAAAGTGTATTTGGATTGCATTCTGAAAAGAGTTTAGCAGGTGTATTATAGTCTGCAGATTATGTTGCAGAGTCTTAAATGAATTTTTAAAACAAAACTTTGTTTGAGAATACTTACAGATTTATACAGAGTTCCCATATATCTTACCCCCTTTGCCCTATTATTAACATCTTACATTACTGTGGTGCATTTGTTAAAATTAATGAACCGATCTTGACATATTATTGTTAACTAAAATTCATACTTTATTCAGATTCCCTTAGTTTTTGCCTAATGTCCTTATCCTGTTCTAGAATTAAATGAGTTTTTATTAGCATGTTCATTGAAGTAGAAAGCATTTATGTGGTCACCTGAAGGTTAGTTCTGACGTCCTTTTCAGTTTCCAGAGTCCAATTAAAAGAGTACAGGCTTAACTGCTGCAAAGTTGTGACTTGTAACATTTATATTCTTCTGTAACATGCTGAAAAAACGGTTACTTTACAGTATTGATAGTAATGGCTCTTTAATTGTTTCTAAATTTTAGCATCATCAGTTTCAGAAAGAACAAGATACATCTGGTTAATTGTAACTTTTATTAAATGTCATATACTAAACTGCTGGTGAAAACCTTCTAAAGTAAATTACCTCCTTTGGGAATGGTGTGGATCAACTATCTTCAATATGTTTATCCTTCTGAAAGTAGTTTTTGAAATCTAAGCCCTCTGTTGAATCTATTAATCATTTATTTTTCCTTATAGAGACCCTAAAATATCTTTTCCTTAAAAGTTCATGAGTTATCTGCTAAAGTTGAACCTTTGAACATGCCCTATGACTTAGCAGTTCGACCCTTGGATTTATGCACAACAGAATTATATGTGTATGTTCACAAAAGACATGGACAAAAAAGTTGGTCATGGCAGGACTGATAGTCCAAAGTGGAAATTTTCAAATACCTATCTATAGTAGAATGGGTAAATAAATTGTGACATAATGAATATTAAATAGTAATCAGAATGAATACACTAGCCACATACGAAAAGTTGTGAATCTTACAAATAACCATGTTGAACAAAAATAGAAGCCAGATGCAAACAATGCATTATTTCATCTACGTGAATTTCAAAAAGAGGTAAAACTAATCTATGGTCAGGAGATTGATGACCTTTGTTGGGGGCTGGAGAAAGTGTTTGGAATACAGTATGAAAGGGGCTTCTGGTGCCTCTAGTGATATTGTGTCTCTTGGTTTAGGTATTGGTTACGTGGGTGTGTTTACTTTGTAAAAAGTTATTAAGTTGATATATTTCTTCATGTACATGTCATTCTTCAAGGCAAAAAAAGTATACTAAAAGTATTAGCAATTCTGGGGGAAAAATCCTTACACAAAATTTCATTGCTGACATTTAAGGGATATATGGAGAACAAGTTAAACAAATTGATCTTTTATTTTAGAATATATGTAGGATATCAGAATTATAGGGTTATCAAGGCACCATTGTGTTATTGGAATGTTATAGTTCCATTTGTATTATAAGGTAAATAATGTGGGTGGTTTTAATGGCATGTTTTTATTGTAACCAGGTTTTCAGGATGCCTCAGAGAAGGACATCTTTTCTTTTTGGTTTGTGTTAAGTAGAGTCACTAAGTGACACTATCCATCAGTAAAGACTAATAAGCCAAGTAGTTGTGACATGGGTATATTAGTGTATTTATGTATGTTCTCTTTCCCACTGTTTGACCTTGTTAGATCAGTGAGTGAGCTTAGTGTTGTATCTCTATGTATTAAACACAGTTTTTTGGCTTTCAAGACATCATTCACATCTAAGCAGAATGTAGAGTCCTTTGTCTTGTTGCTGCAATGAGAAATAAATGAATCCATGCACCTTGGTGCAGACACCTAAACAAAAGGAAAAAAGAAAGAATGTAGAGTCCTGTTCCTAAATGGAGCCCTTCTTGCCACTTACTAGTACCTTGATTTTCCAATTATTTGAGTTAAAAGTAATTTTTGGCTATTTCCTTTTTCTGTGCAACCTTTTTTCACCCTTCTTTTAAAAATCATAAAATACACATATACATAATGTAAAATTTGCCATCTTAACTTTTTTTTTTTTTTTTTTTGGTGTGCAGTTTAGTATTTCACCCTTTTATTTAGTAATTAAATCCTGGTTGGAGTCTGCCTTTCTCATTTCTCTTGTATTTTGTGTTTCCATTATCACCACCTTTTCCTTTGTTTAGATTTTTATCGTGTGTCTGGAGTTTAGCTTTCAGTGTTCTTCAGTCAATCCATTCTACATCTTCCTGTAAGATTTATCTTTCTGAAATCTCACTTACTGCTTCATTTCCCTACACAAAACTTTGGCTTGCCACTGCCTATAGGACTTCAGGTAGAAGGAGGGAGGGAAGGAAGGATGTCTATGATAGGATACATACAATAGGGGCCTTCTGTAATTGTCAGTCTGCTGCTCCATTTTTTTTTTTTTTTTTTTTTAGATGGAGCCTCAAGCTATCCCCCTGGGTAGAGTGCCATGGCATCACAGCTCATAGCAACCTCCAACTCTTGGGCTTAAGCGAGTCTCCTGCCTCCACCTCCCAAGTAGCTGGGACCACAGGTGCCCGCCACAATGCCCGGCCATTTTTTGGTTGCAGCCATCACTGTTTGGCAGGCCTGGGCTGGGGATTCGAACCTGCCACCTTAGGTGTACGTGGCTGGCGCCTTAGCCGATTGAGCCACAGGCGCCGAGCCTGCTGCTCCATTTTTAAGGATAAATGCAACTAATAATGCTTATTAATTTCCAAGTTGTGTGACATACCATACATGTATGATTTTATTTAATTTATTCTGAGCCATAGTCCTAAAAAGTAGGTAGTATAATTGCCACTGCTGAAGAAATAAAGGAAACAGGGTTCTAAACAGTAAGTCCAAGCTAGTAAGTGATGGAATTAGGAGTTCACGTATGTGCCTGCTGACTCCACGGTTGTAACCTCTATCTCCTCATGCTCCTGAGTATCTTGAGTAGGTTACTGCCCAACTACCAAGTGCATTGCCATCTTTGTCTTAGTCCTTCTCTTTGCAGATCAACTCCTTGTTAGGCCTGTACTTGCTCTTTTCTCTCATAATCTCAGTCATAATCTCACTCTATCTTTCAAGGCGTAGCTGAAATCCCATCTGTTCAGTGATTACTCCCTCCCTCTCTCCAATACTTGTTAGCTCTATGACACATTTTGTGTTGTCACTGCCTGGAATCTGTATCTTTTTATATGTGAATGCTTTAGCTCATATTTTAGATTATAACCCCTTTGAGGAAAAGGCTTGGGATATAGATTTTTTTTTGTATTCTCTGCAGTGCTTTATGTAATATATGATCGATGTTTGATACATGTATGTGTTGATCAGTTGAAATGATAGTAGAACTCATAATAGCAGAAGATTAATAATGTACATCTAAGACTTTTGGTTCTTTTAGCTTCTTGAATTATTTTATAAGTCAAGGAATTTTTATTCAGAACCAGGAATGCCATGTTTACGTTAGAATTAGATACTGATTTGTGGACAGGAATGTTGGTAACTTTTGCCTCATAATGACTCAAATCAGAACAGTTCTGCCTGTCCAGAGTTTGACTACTCTTTGTTGCCACTGGCTCTTTTGTTCATGCCAACAACATACCTTACCTAGATTGTATTAACAGCTTTCAAATTGGTCTCCCAGCTTTCTTCCTTTCTTTCCCACGATCAGAATTCAGCAGTTAAGAGTGATGACATCAAGCTGAAGACTTCTGATCTCACTCAGAGTAAAAGACAGAATTTTTCAAGTGTCTTCTAGGTATGATGATAAACCAAATTTCTGGATGGGGAAAAGGTCTGATTTGTAGCCTTGGCCTGTTTTCATGGTATGATTACTCCCACTTGGCTGCTTCAAAGTTCTAGTGTGTGTAATGATCTGCCTCAGCCCCCCACCATTGAACATTAGGCTCCCCGTTCTACTTTCGCCTGTTGCCACTTTCTCCATTCCTGTGATGCTGACCCCCTTGCTTCTCCTCAAACATGCTAAACACGCACCCACCTCATAGGATCTTTGCAGTTGTCATTTTCTAAGATTAGAATGCTCTTCTTCTAAATATAGTACATGCAGGTCTTCTTGTGTCTCTTCTATTGTCTTCTTCCATAATCTCCCTGCATAAAATTTTTACGTTACTTGTTGTTCTGAGATGATTTTTAATACGTACTACAGTGTTTTTGTGCTCGTGTCATGCCTTGCTGTGGTGATACATTACTGCTATTTCTAGGCAGTGTTGTCTGTGGGTGGGGATAATGGTTATATTTGCTATCAAGGCTGAAAAAGAAGTATTGCATTTTGGTTGAAATGAAAATATCTGTAATACGAATAAACAAATCAGTTCGGGCCTGTTATTGGTAATTGCAACTTGAAATAACTATTCATTTAAGCTTCTTATGAGGAACTCAGCAATACTTCTGGTTAAGTGTGTGTTTGGTAATATGTTATTCTCTTAGTAACATTGTCAGTTTGAAGATTTGTGCTAAGTAATGAGAAACTGGAAGTTGCACATTTTATTTGAGAAAAGATCAAAGTGGGTTTATGAGGAATTATTTTTGTAAAGTATTAAAATGCATGGACTAGTATACCATACCAATTTATTATAATTATAAAAGTATATGACTTCTCATGAACTAGATGCTGTCTTTTCCCCTTGACCTCAGTTGCTGCCTCTCTTTTTTTCCATTTCTATCTTATTACAGGACTTTAACCTACCATGTAACTTAGTTTAGGCGCAGCCATCATTACAGTGACATGGTAAGGATGAGTTGTAGTTACTGCCGGGATTTTTTTTTCCTTCTTTTGTTATTTTTAAAAATACACTTAATTAGTTTTACAATTAAAATTCCAGTATAATTAGAGTTGAAAACATGATAGCTAGAGGTACTTTTCAAAAAATTAATCTTCTGGGGATAACCATAATAACTCTTTTTTGGTTCTGGCTTGGATTCAGAGGTCAGAGAAAAGTATAGCTTGGATTGAAAATTGCCATTTCTTCCCAGCAGTTGATTAAGAAACAGGAAAAATATCTCGACCTGCTCAGGGCATAGGGTGGGACTCTGACTCAACAACAACAACAACAAAAGCAATTAAATAAAAATAAAAAGTAAGCAAGGAAATTAAGAAGAGTAAACTTGTGATTCTTTAATATAGGTATATAAATGTACTATACTTAAAAAAAATCAAAAATCAGTTCCCTCTGTCACACATTTATGCTGTTTCCTCTTTTGCTGTTACTTGCCTTGTTACAGTGAATAACCTTGTGCCTTCATCATTGCTCAAGTATGAATTTATAGAAGGTGTTCCTAAAACTGGAAGGTATGAGAATTACTATCTGCTTACATTTTTGCCAACACAGTATGTTACCAAACTTTCTGACTGATTAAAAAAAAATGGTATCTTAACGTAGATTATATTTGCATTTTTTGTATAAGTGAAGTTGAGCATCTTTTTAAAGAACTGTATTTCCCTTTGCTGTGACCTGAAGCTCATATTTCTGAACTCTGATAGTGATATTGATCTTTGTGACTTGTAGAAACTCTTTGTATATCTGGAAAACTAATCCTATGTGATCTGAGTTATAATTTTTTTTTTTTTAGGTTTGCTACTTTTAAACATTTTAAGTCCTTTAAATCTGAGCCTACACATTCAACTTTTAGGCACATTTTAAGGGCTGTGTTATGTGTGAAAGTAGGGAACTACCTATAAATGTTGCTGTGTAAATACAATACTATTAGTTCTGAAAATACTTGAAGACAGCTATGTAGGTGAAGGTTAGATTAGATTCATTCTTTCTTCTTACGGAGAAGCAAATTTCAGCTAACCACATGGAAGAATTTTCTCTCATTAGATCAAGTTCAAAGTTGAATGGGTATCCCTGGGAATAGATGGATGTTTTTGGCTACTAGATCTGTAATTGGAAAGGAGATGCCCTTTTACCAGTTCATCACACAAAATTAGCACCTAATGTTGAGTAAATGAATCTTTGGGTCACTGGGAAGGTTGGATTGGCTTTGTTTTCATACCACTTTTGCATCCTGTTTTTATTTTTTAAAGTATTAACTTTTGTATATGCACATATTGACTTTTATAAAAGTATAACTGAATTTATATTTCTTTTTTTCATTTCTTACTTGGTTCCCTCTCCTTTTCTTCCCACTTTGTTCCAAAGTAACTGTGTAGTACCTAGCCTTCCATATTTTTCCTCACACTTAAATAATCATCCTATCTTTCTTCCTCCCCACCCCTTTTTGAGATGGGATCTTGCTTTGTTGCCCAGGCTGGTCTCAAACTCCTCGGCTCGAATGTTTCTTTGCCTCAACCTCCAGGATAGCTGGGACAAAAGGCATGCAGCTTCAGTCTTTCTGTGTTTTGTCTACCTGTCTATCAGCATACACACACTTTCCCAGGTACATGTATGTATGTTTAGTTTATTTTATGCATTTTTTTCTGCATCTTATTTTCTCACATAGTAATAGTAGAGCTTATTCTAAGTCAACTAGTATAGCTCTAGGTTATTAATTGAGTGGCTGCATAATATTTCATTATATATGGAGTTATTCCATTGTATTTACTACAAGTACAGCTGTGCAATGGATCCTTCACTGATGAACATTTACTTTATTTTTTATTTTTTATATACATTGCACTTACCCTCACATACTGGTACATTTATTTTATGAGATAAATAGGAGTGGGATTGATGGTTCACGGGATATATACATACAGTATACAGAGGGTGCCAAAAATAAATACACATTTTAAGAAAGGAAAAAGCACTGTATTAACATTGTAATATTCAAGTCACATATGACTTCTGCAATTTCAGAGATATAAGATATAATATACAAGATAACAAACGTTATAAATATATTGAGTGTTAACATTTTATTTTATTTTATGTTTTGCTTTTTTCTTTGGCCGGGGCTGGGTTTGAACCCACCACCTCGGGCATATGGGGCGGGTGCCCTACTCCTTTGAGCCACAGGCACCGCCCGAGTGCTAAAATTTTAATACAGCTTTTTTTCCATTCTTAAAATATTAATATAGTTTTTTGGTACCCTCTGTAAATGCATATTTAATGCAAGTTGAAAATCCCTTATCTGAAAAAATCCAAACTTCTGGTCCCAACAATTTCAGATGAGGGATACTCAACCTATAGTTAATAATCACTGCTAAATTGATTTTCTTTTTTTTTTTTGAGACAGGAACCTCAAGCTATCTCCCTGGGTAGAGTGCTGTGGTATCTCAGCTCACAGCAACCTCCAACTCCTGGGCTCAAGCGAGTCTCCTGCCTCCGCCTCCCAAGTAGCTGGGCCCACAGGCGCCCGCCACAACGCCTGGCTATTTTTTGGTTGCAGCTGTCATTGTTGTTTGGCAGCCTGGGCTGGGGATTCGAACCCGTCACCTTGGGTGTACGTGGCTGGCGCCTTAGCCACTTGAGCCATAGGCACCGAGCCAAAGCCAACTTAAGAGTCTTTCCACATTCCCTTCTGGTTCATGCATAGTCTTTTTATATTTGTTATAGGATTTTCTCGATTCTCAAAAGACTTTCTCTAAGGAGTTCTTTTTATAAAATTGATCATTTTTATGTGTCTAAGTGAATGTGTTACTTTGATACAAAATAAAACAGTTCTTTCATCAAAGCTCTAGTTTAGGCTCGGCGCCTGTGGCTCAAGTGGCTAAGGCGCCAGCCATATACACCTAAGGTGGTGGGTTTGAATCCCCAGCCCGGGCCGGTCAAACAACAATGATGGCAGCAACCAAAAAATGGCCGGGCGTTGTGGCGGGCGCCTGTGGTCCCAGCTACTTGGGAGGCGGAGGCAGGAGACTCGCTTGAGCCCAGGAGTTGGAGGTTGCTATGAGCTGTAATGCCATGGCACTCTACCTAGGGGCATAGCTTGAGGCTCCGTATCAAAAAAAAAAAAAAAAAAAAAAAGCTCTAGTTTATGTACCTGGAACAAGCGTAATATTCTAATAGATGGGAAGATTAATAGAGTTGAGACAAATTTTAAAATATGACCTCTGGGTTGGGGTTGGGAAATGAAGGCCATTTTAGCAATATATATATATATATATATATATATATTTTTTTTTTTTTTTTTATTCACGCTTAACGGGTATAATGCACACATCCTGGGTGAAGGGCACACTTACAACTTTGACCTGAAATGTGCAAAACAAACTATGTAACTAACGCATGTGGACCTCTGTAATAT
>CAUYQV010016328.1:0-40266 GCA_963574575.1 Galagoides demidoff | reverse complement strand
TTTATTTCACTCTAATTAGCGTGGCTTCTCTCTCAATAGGCTCCAGGTGTGTGGAATTTGTTTATTTCACTCTAATTAGCGTGGGTTCTCTATCAATAGGCTCCAAATGTGTGGAATTTGTTTATTTCCCTCTAATTACGTGGCTTCTCTCTAAATCGCTCTAATTAGCGTGGCCTCCCTCTCAATAGGCTCCAGGTGTTTGGAATTTCTTTATTTCCCTGTAAATAGCGTGGCTTCTATCTCCAAAGCCTGCAGGTGTGTGGAATTTTTTATTTCACTCTATTGAGTGTGACTTCTCTCTCAATAGGCTCCAGGTGTGTGGAATTTGTTTATTTCACTCTAATTAGCGTGGCTTCTCTCTCAATAGGCTCCAGGTCTGTGGAATTAGTTTATTTCCCTCTAATTAGCCGGGCTGCTCTCTAAATCGCTCTGATTAGCATAGCCTCCCTCTCAATAGGCTCCAGGGGTGTGGAAATTATTTATATAACCCTAATTAGGGTGGCTTCTCTCTCAATAAGCTCCAGGTGTGTGGAATTTATTAATTTCTCTCTAATTAGCTTGGCTTCTCTCTCAATAGGCACCAGGTGTGTGGAATTTGTTTATTTCACTCTAATTAGCTAGGCTTTTCTGTCAATAGGCTCCTGGTGTGTGGAATTTATTTCTCTCTAATTAGCTTGGCTTCTCTCTCATTAGGCTCCAGGTGTGTGGAATTTGTTTATTTCACTCTAATTATCATGTTTTCACTCTGAATCGTCTCCAGGTGTGTGGAATTTGTTAATTTAACTCTAATTAGCGTGGCGCTCTCTAAATCGCTCTGATTTGCATGGCCTCCCTCTCAATAGGCTCCAGGTGTGTGGAATATGTTTATTATACTCTAATTAGGGTGAGTTCCTTCTCAATATTCTCCAAATGTGTGGAATTTATTTATATAACCCTAATTAGGGTGGCTTCTCTCTCAATAAGCTCCAGGTGTGTGGAATTTATTTATTTCTCTCTAATTAGCTTGGCTTCTCTCTAAATAGGCACCAGGTGTGTGGAGTTAGTTTATTTCACTCTAATTAGAGTGGCTTTCTCTTAATAAGCCCCAGGTGTGTGGACGTTGTTTATTTAACTCTAATTAGCGTGGGTTCACTCTCAATAGTCTCCTGGTGTGTCGAATTTATTTATAAAACTCTACTTAGCGTGCCTTCACTCTCAATAGTCTCCAGGTGTGTGGAACTTGTTTATTTCACTCTAATTAGAGTCGCTTCCCTCTCAATAGGCTCCAGGTGTGTGGAGTTAGTTTATTTCACTCTAATTAGCCTGGCTTCTCTTTCAATAGGCTCCAGCTGTGTGGAATTTGTTTTTTTTTTTTTTATGAATGAGAGAAGTTTATTTTCATGTAATGATTTCATTTACAAAATTTTCATTTATGAAAAGTCATCTTTACTTAGTGATATTTAGCACCAGCCTGTTCTAAATGAAAGGTACTAAATTTGAATCTCCCTTTGTGTCAAATTACAGCTGAGTGCACTTACAGGTAGAATACTTTCTCATATGAGTTATTACTCATTTGTCAGAAATTATTTTTATGAAAATCATGAAGCCAGAGAAATGGCCCACAAGAGGAAGTCTGAGAAGATAAGCTGAAACAGGGCAGCTGACCTGTGCTCAGCCCACATTCTTTCCTCACCTAACCGCCACCTTTGTCTAGTTAAGGTTTTGTAGGATTGTCAGGATATTTATCTCAAAGGGGTTTGGGAAGGTAGTAACCTTAAGATAATAAGTTTTGTTATATTGTTAAAGATTACCTTTATGTTTTTTAAGCATTGTTACATTGTTAAAGATTACCTTTATGTTGTTTTCTTATCATGATTCATTTAGATAAAGTTGAAATTTTCTAGGTTTTTCCCCCTTGTGTCTCATTATAAAGACTACTACAATTGTAACTGAAGCAGATCAGATTTGAGAGGCTACTCTTGCTGTTCTCCAGAAATGCTGGCTCTCTGACAATAAAGCTTGTTGGGGGCTAACCCCCATCTCTGCATTTGGTTGACAGTGACAGGTGGCTGGACCCCCCCTCTGTTCAGTAACATTCCATGGTATTGACTTTCATGTAAAAATAATAACACTAATGACAACAGTACCTCAAGTTTGAATTCTAAATGGTCATTTCCTACATAATTAAAGAGAAGATTAAGTAGGAAAGCAGCATAGTTTTAGGTATCCTTTGGATAAAATTGGAAAAGTCAATAAATGCTGCCTGGCTCATTTTCTTAGTGGGTTGGTCCACAGACTTATATTTTTACATTGGCCTGAGGAAAAGTCTCCAACTTGTCTTTGTTTGATTGAAAGGACCTCCTTTTTTTTTTCTTTTTTTTTTATTAATTGGTTTCTGTGTACATTGATGCCAACATGGGGTACATTGTGCTGTTTCATATACAATTTGAAACATCTTCATCAAGCTGGTTAACATAACTTTCATATCATTTGGTTAATCATTGTATCAACACAATCACATTCTAGTTCTAGAAAAGTTCACTTGTACCCTTGTTAGACAGATACTTTCATCTAACTGGTTAACATAGCCTTCATGTCTTTTTCTTAGTTATTGTGTTAAGACATTTATATTTTACATTTAGAGAGATTCACATGTACTCTTATAGGAGGAACCATAGGCATGATCCCACCAATCATCCTCCCTCCCTTCCCTCCCTCTCCCCTCTCCCTATATTCCTGGGCTAAAATTGGGTTATAGCTTTCCTATGAAAGCTATAAATTAGTTTCATAGTAGGGCTGAGTACATTGGGTACTTTTTCTTCCATTCTTGAGATACTTTGCTAAGAACGTTTTCCAGCTCCAACCATGTAAACATGAAGGAGGTAAAGTCTCCATCTTTCTTAATGGCTGCATAGTATTCCATGGTGTACATAGACCACAATTTATTGATCCATTCATGGGTCGATGGGCTCTTGGGCTTCTTCCATGACCTAGCAATTACGAATTGGGCTGCAATGAACATTCTGATACAAATATCTTTATTGTAGTGTGATTTTTGGTCTTCTGGATATATACCTAATAGAGGAATTATAGGATCAAATGGCAGGTCTATTTTTAGTTCTCTAAGTGTTCTCCAGATGTCTTTCCAAAAGGAATGTATTAGTTTGCAGTCCCACCAGCAGTGTAGGAGTGTTCCCTTTTCTCCATGCCAGCATCTGATTTTGGCATTTTGTGATACGGGCTAATCTTACTGGTGTTAGATGATATCTCAAAGTAGTTTTGATTTGCATTTCTCTGATGATTAAGGATGGTGAGCATTTTTTCATATATATGTAGGCCATGCACCTGTCTTCTTCAGAGAAGTTTCTCTTCAAGTCCCTTGCCCACCCTGAGAACACTATTAACATAAAAGATAGAAAATATTAGCCAAGATTAATATCATCTGTACAATTACAAGGTCAAAAATTTAAGCCCTTATTTCAAGGGTTGAAAGGTAAACAGTTGCAGAATCCCTCATTTCAGGTACAGAGAGGCTAGGAGCATATGTACTCTAGACTCAGGAATTCATTCTCAAGTTTAGAAATATTTCACAATATACATATGAAGAATTTTTGCTGTATTTATTAAATATTTCTTGACCTGACCAAGCTAAAGTCTAAAGTATTTGAAATATAATTTTAGAATAAATATTGGATAAACTAATATGTTCCATTCAGAGAGAAATTTTAGTAAGATATTAGCTTAACCTAAAATAGAATGTAATTCAAAATCACTGCAGTTCAGGCAATGAAACACATTATTATATATAATAATAGTACTGACATTATACAGATGTGGTGAGATTTAATTAGATATTTCAGGTAAAAAGCTTAGAACCATATGGGGCCCAAAGTGGCACTATGCAGGTGTTCATTATTATTGCTGCTGCTACTGCTGACCACGATAACAATAGGTACTAAAACTGCAATATTCCTACTGGTGAGATCAGTGATTAGCGAGAAGGGAAGAACATAGAAGGTGCAGAAATAATATACAGGAGGTAGAGAAACTAATCTGGTAAAAAGTAATTCTGAAGAAATGGAAAGAGTAATCATTGTGATTTGACTGTGGCCGTGAGACCTGAACGAGGTTTCGGGAAATGACTGAGTTCATGAGGGTGCTTCCTACCAGAGTCACGAACAGGTGCAAAGGGTTCCAGTAGTAAAACCGAGCTCACACAAATAGGGAAAGGCAAATCAGTCTGCAGGAATATGACCCATGAAAATATAAAACGGAATAGGCCGGGGACGAATGTCTAATTCGTGGAAAGCTAACTTTGTTGTGGCTCTTATTCACAGATTTTCCAAGGACTTCATCTTTCCACTTGAAGTTTTCGGTAGGAGTTCAAAGTCATTACTTCATTCTTTCTTTGAGTAGCTGTAAGTTTGATCATCTCTTTTGTTCTTCCGTAAAAGATTTGGAGGGTATCCAACTTCATGAGGTCTTTTGCAGCAAGTTTAGGCACTGGGATGCACATCCTTTGGGAACTGTGTGTGAGTATTTGTCATTATCTGCCCCCCCCCAGCTTTTCCAAATAACCTGTAGTATAAATGAAGCCAGTACCCAGCCATCCTTATCACAGATATTCTACGACTGCAATATTCCACAGAATAGCTATTTTTTTCCTCCTATTCTACTATGTATTAAATAAACATGATTTTAATTCACAAAATTTCTTCTTTCTGCACCCAATCTGTCCAGGAGGGTGGCCCAATATTGTTCTCCAGTCATTTCTTATCCACAGATAACATTATTAATACACATTCAAACTCTTACAGAACACCATCCAAAGACAGCCTCCCAAGTAAATAGATGCTCTTAGTAGCCTGAAAATGCATATTGGCAAAGTTTTAGTTATTTAAAATGTCATTGTATTTTTAATACATTGTTTTTATATAAGCTCAGCTTTCCCTAACATCACAAAAATGTAGCCACTGATACGTTTTCAAAATAATTGAGTATGTGTTTATTATGTTCAGTTGCTATTTGGTCACAAAGGAATACTGATCAAGTGACTATGATATTGCAGGAGAAGAATCAGCAGAAAAATAATCAAAACAAATGAGCTATTTTCATGTTGATCTTACTCCCTTTCAGTTTAACCATTCACATATTACCCTTGTGGCATATAACATATTTTAGGTATGTTGATCTACATACCTACCAACTGCCCTGACAGAACCTGTTCCACAGGACAGTAACTTTACTTCTTTTTCTAAAAATAGAATGGGAATTTAGGTCCAAGTTTATAAATACCACACATGGACTCTGCAGTGACAGTTTCTAAGATAATATTCAGGGTTTGCTCAAGAAAACCAAGTTAGACATAGACACAAAGATCCAGATTATAAGTTTTACATACAAATATCAAGGAGTTTTTAAAACTGAAATTGAGATAACAATGTAAAAATTAAAAGGCAGTATGGTTTTAAACGAGATGCTACTGCACAATATTAAAAAGTCATTTCATGGATTAAACACCTGGAATTTCAGAAGCCTATCATTAGGAAAATGTGTAAACAAACTGTGGTCTGTCCATGCCAGGAAATAGTATTTAAGAATAAAAATTAAGAGAACTATTAAAGCACATGGCAATAGGGATGGGCCTAAAAACAGTAAGCTTAACAAAAGAAGTGAGGCCCAAAACAGGATGTATTGTATGATTCCTTTCATATAAAATTCTAAAACAAGCACACTCGTCTCTGGGAGAGGGGTACCACTGTGAAACGGCATGGAGGAACTTTCTCAGGTGACGATAATATTCTGTGACCTGAGAACAGTTTGGGTTACAAAAGTATACATTTGTGTCAAGTCTTAGCTAAAGTATACAATAAATTTGTATACCTTCTTGTTATGAAAATTGAAAATAAAAAATGGAAACTATGTTGAACTATTAATGACTTACGTGCTATTTGCAATTTATTTTGAAACACACCAAAATATAAGATGGGTTAATAGATATAATGTAGGTTCGGGTATCTAGGTATTCCTGGAAAATTCTTTTACTCTTGCTCTACTTTTGAAAAAAATACATAGAATATCTTAGGGGAGGAAACCCATTTTCCTAAAGTGGGAGAAGCTAGATAATAATACCTGGACTTAGCATAAAATTTATTTTAGTATTATAAAAAAAATTCAATGGAATGTATGAAAAGTTTGAAGAAGAAAAATTTTCTTAAGAATCCGAAAATATATTTACCACTGACTTTTAAATCTTTCTTTCGGAACGTCATATTTATAACAGGTTTGTGTCTTCACTCAAACTTGCCCCTCTAGTATGAAAAAGAATCATAAATCAGATTTAACTTCTGCCTATCTCCAAATTATATAATGTGTCTATTTCCTTTAGATTCATGGGTATTGCAGATAGTCTAAAGCAATATCTTTTGCTAGAAAACATTTGCCACAGTAGTAGCAGCCAAATGGGAAAGCAAAGTTACATCGTCTCTTAGTAAACAGGAGCAGGAAAAAGAAGAAGAGTAAGGAGAAAAGCAAGGGCTTCATATATAAATTGTTTTTAGGTTATTTTTTCCTATCATATTCCCTATAATTCTTTGAGGGGAAAAGGCTAACTAGAAGAAAACTGACTTGCCAAACATATAATATGCTACTGATTAACCAATTTCAACTTAAATTTTGTAATTTTAAGCTTATTTATAGTTTCTGCAACATTAAAAAGGCATAGGAAAGTAAGGTAATACAGCTATAAATGGTATCACTGAATCTCTATAAACTTCCTTCAAAAAAAGGGTGAATTTACAACATATGATAGTATAGGCAGAAAAAAATATCTCCATGAAATGTTTTACAGATTTAATGAAATCTAAAACCTATAGAATAACCTGTTTAAAAACAAAGGTTAGAACAGTCTTCATTGCAAATGTCATTTCAAGGCATGTGTTATAAATATACCTAGAGCTAATAGCAAGGCATTGCTTTAATTAGACAGAGGGATTTAATTACTTGGAATGAATAAAGCTGAGGCAGGCGAGATGTCTGAAATCAGCTAGGTACCGATGTCATGCCTTTGATTTATTTTCTTCATTGCCAAGGTTTTAAGAGACTTAGTGTACTAAGTTGACAACAATCCCCCATCCTGGCAGGGATAAGTTGTGGTTTTCTACCAAGCAGCAACAGTAATGCTCCCTGTATAATGGTGCATGGGTCCTGGCCAGCCACGTCCTAAAGGAGCATGTTCCTTGCCCACCGTGGTTAGAGTCACTATAATGGAGAACAGATGCCCGAGCTTCAGTAGGTGGCACTCTTTCCTCTGCCACAGCTTTTCCATGAATTTCTCACAGAACAGAGGGCAAGCAGACATGGCACCATCCAACATTTTAATTTTCTTGAATCCCACAATTATTGCCCTGGCAAGGGGATTTGCTTCTATCTTAAAAATGTGAACAAAAAGACAAGCTACAAAGTGAGGGAACATATTTGCAAACTGTGTATCTGACAAAGGACTCATATCCAGACTATATAAAGAACTCGCCAAACACCATAATGGAAAACAAAATGAAAATGGGTAGAAGACGCAAAGAAACATTTTTCTGAAGGCAAACGAGCACATGAAAAGATGTTCCACATCACTAGCCATTAGGGAAATGTAAATTAAAGCTACAGTGAAATGTCACCGTACACTTATCAGACACACTGGAAAACAATGACAGCAGCAAATGCTGGCGAGGCTGCTGAGATGCTGGATCACACGTACATTGCTGACGGGGATGTAAAGTGGCAGAATTACTCTAAAAACAAGTTTGACTTATTAAGAAAACAACAACAGGGCGGCGCCTGTGGCTCAAAGGAGTAGGGCACTGGCCCCATATGCTGGAGGTGGCGGGTTCAAACCTGGCCCCGGCCAAAAACTGCAAAACAACAACAACTGAAGAGGCACTTAACATATGACCCAGAGATCACATTCCTGGCCATTTATTCTAGGGAAATTAAAACATACAAAATTAATCCACACAAAATCTATGCATGATTGATTGTAAACAGCTTTATTTGTAATAACCAAAAAAAAAAAAAGGAAACAAAAATGTCTTACTATAGAGGAATGGGCAAATGAACTATATAGTACGTTTGTGCCATAAAATACTTCTTACCAATAAAAAGGAAAAGAATTGGGCTGTTACCACATCTTGGCTATTGTGAAAAATGCTGCAAGGAACATGGAAAGGGAAAGACATCTTCAAGATTCTGATTTAAATTCTTTTGAATAGATAGCTAGAAGTATGATTTGCTGCTTTCTATGCTATTTCTAATTTTTGAGGAAACTCTATACTGTTTTACATGGTGGCTAGGCCACCTTACATCTCCACCAATGGTGTACAAAGGTTCCAATCTCTTCATAACCACAACAACACTTACTTTATAGTTCTTTTGAGTAGTCATGCTAACGGGTGTGAAATGACTTCTCATTGTGGTTTTGATGTTGAGCATCTTTTCATTTATCTGTTATTCACATGCATGTCTTCTTTGGAGAAGTACCTATTCAAGTCCTTTGCTCATTTTAAAATCAGGCTATTTGTGGTTTTGCTATTGAGTAGTAGGAGTTCTTTACATATTTTGGATATAACCCCTTTACAGATATATGGGTTGTAAATATTTTCTCCCATCCCCCAGGCTTCCCTTTCACTCTAAATCTTCGCTGAAAAATGAGTGGTTAAAGAAAATAAGGTATATACACACAATAGAATATTATTCAGCTTTAAAAAAGAAAGAAATCATGCCATATGCAAACAATATGGCTGGACCTTAAGGATATTATCCTAAGTGAAATGAGCTAGTCACAGGAGGACAAATGCTATAAAATTCTGTTTACCTAAGGTATGTGAAGTATTCAAACACATAGAAACAGAGTGGAATGGTGGCTGTCCAGGGCGGGGGGAAGGGAGGTGGGGAATTGCTGTTCAACAGGTATAAAGCTTTGGTTATGCAAGATAAGTTCTAGAGATTTTTCTGTACAATATTATGCCTATAGTTAACACTATAGTAATGTACACTTAAAAAATGTATTCAAGGGTAAACTTCATGTTAAATTAATAGAAAGAAAAAAAGGAAAAAGGAATTAATTACTGATACATGTAACAACTTAAATATATTTCAATTGCATTATGCCAAGGTAGGGTAGAAAGCCAATCTCAAAAGATCATATACTATATCATTTCATTTCTATAACATATTTGGACTAACACAATTATAAAGATAGAGAAAATATTATTGGTTGCAAGAAAAAAAGGCATAGTGGGGAATGCCAAGCAGGGGTATGACTGTAACCAGGGAGCATGAGGGAGATTTTGTGGTCATGGAACAGTCTCTTAACTGTACTGGTGACTATGTGAATCAACACAGGTGATAAAACGACAAAGCCGTAGCCATTCTTTATATAGTTGCCAATTTCCTGGTTTCGATATTGTACTATAGCTATTTAAGGCTCAAATGATGGAAGAAACTGGGTAAATGGGATACAGAACCTTCCCTTCCAATGAGAACTTCCCATGAGTCTATAATTCTTTCAAAATAAAGAGTGAAAAAAATAAAAATTGTTGCCTAAGAATACAGCCACATTGGTCCACTAGTATGTAATAAGAAAAACTCACTAATTGTATTCAGAATTTAAGTTCCAGCTCATGGTCTGTTGTCTCTGAGAAAGGATTGCCTATGCAAATGAAAGAGGCATAAACCAGAACGGGAAAATGCCAGACATACTTCCAGATATCTATATTTACTTACTTTAACAGAATGTGTGCATATTTCATTCTTAAGCCACAGATTTTTCTACTCATTACCTGATTATATGGGTGCAACTTGCACACAGACTTTATGGCCACCCTGTACATTCAAGAAGTTTTAGCACTAATTCAAACATTTACTGATAATCTCCTGTATGCCATAATCTTTGGATATGGAACATAAGGATATGAAAGCTTAACACAGGGCTTAAGGTTAAAGAGTTGACTGGTCTGAATTCAAATCACTGGCCCGACATTACTATATCAACTTGGACAACTTACTTAACCTCTTTATGACTGTTTTGTCATCCAAGGAATAATAAAGTAATAAATTAATATGAATTATAAACATATATTATTATATAAAAAAAACAATATTATAATCTAATCTTAAAGTGGTTAAATGAGTTAGTCTCTGTGACATGTTTAACCTAACAACCAGAACATATAAAGGTCAAAAATGTGAGTTATTCTTAGAATGTCTTATCAATAGAGGAAATGAGTTGTCTGTGCATTTGGTGAACTGTATATACTCAACAGCAAGTCCCGCCCGGGGATAGCATGAGTAGTATGAAGTTTAGAGCAGAGAACACTTTGGTACCAGAGATCTTGGGCTTTGTAGAAGAAGGGGCAGGTGAGTGGCCCTGAAAGGATGGCAGGATTTCAACCAACATAGAATCACTATGTTGTCCTAGGAAGACAGGAGATGAGAGGCACACTCAAGGTGTCCTGCCAGCCAGTTAGAAAGGTACATGCTAAACAGAGGGCCGCTGCTCTGGGCATTTCACAGGGTCCCAGACGGGGCTGGTACTATAGATTCCCCTTCCAAGGTATCACTGTTTATGTGTGAAGCTGTATGTGCACTCTCCTCATCCCACCCTCTTTAAAGAAAGAAGTGCTAGGACCTGTGTCAGACTTGAAATAACCAGTTCTCTCCGATAAAGTCGCAAGAGCTGAACTGAGATTAGAATGAAGATTGTACAAAGTGATACTTACAAACAGGAAAGTAATTGATAGCCACTCAGGTGAACATGAGACAAACCCTAACAACTCAAGATCTACATCACTGTTTATAAAGTAAGTTGTATCTACAACTTACAGTAAGTTTTACATATAGCAAGTTGTATCTAAAAGTGGCTAATTTAGACTAAGTCATAAGAAGAGAGAAAATTATTCCATATTCAAAGAAAGCCTTACTTTAAGATCATGGGGACAGACCACCTAAGGCCATTTAGGAAAAAACTAGGTAAAAGGTTTCTAAGAATGTTTTACCAAAGTTCAGAATAGAGTTACTGAAGCGAAGCATACTGACTTGTCAGAAATTTTTTTAAAAATCAATGTTATAGATTAAAAATGAAGAGTACTGGACACAGTGGTTCTTGTCTGTAATCCTAGCACTTTGGGAGGCAGGAAGGTTTCTTGCGGCCAGGAGTTTGAAAGCAGCCTGAGTAATATAGAGAGACTCTGTCTTTACAGAAAGAAAAAAAAAGTGTTTTTAAGTTAACTGTGTATGGTGGCCCGTGCCTACGGTCCTAGCTACTCAGGAGGGTAAGGCAGGAGGATCGATTGAACCTAGGAGTTCCAGCCTGGGTGACAGAGCAAGATTTTATCTTTAAAAAACAATAAATAAAAGTAAAAATGAAGAGAAGTTAGATAAATTAGAAAAAATATTCTATTCTACTCCGTTCCCAAGATACGTTGAGCATAGTCACAATTAATTCAGGAGATTGTAAACTGAGTGTTTGGGACTAGATTGCATTATTTAGCAGAAATATCATTATGCAAAAGATAAGTTTTCTAGAATTTATTAAAGCACAGTGCTCAAGAGGTTTGAAAGGGTAGGTAGGAGCAAATGCACAGATGAAACTGAATAAACTACTCATGGTCTAGGTCAGCACAAAGGGGAAAAGAATACGAACCCACAGATGGCCTTCACTCGTGCAGGAGGAGTTTTGTCCTCCTAATCTCAACCTTTTAGGAGTTAATAGCCCCCCTTCAGCTTCGAATATTTGCATATTTCTGTAACTACTGTCTGAGTTCCCCCTGAGATGCAATATCCTCCTAGATTAGAACATTGATAGTCTTTTGTAATCTATTCACTGAAATACTTATTGAATAACTATGGTTTGCTATTGGAGTTGGCATTATTTTCAAACTCCAACACACACGCACATACACAGATATATGTATAAGTTTTGCAGTCTTTTTATTTTCACATGTAGAACACTAGAGTTTTTTTGAATTACAGTGAAACATGGGTACTCATATTTCTAAATAGTTAAAACTGTATTATGTATGTAATTTGCTGTAAATGTAGCTCAAAGTCTGTCAACACAGGGTGTGGACATTCAGAATAACTTATAGAAGTTTTTCAAATTAGTCTCTTCCTCCCTAGTGGTCCCAGATAACTCAAATAGAGATTCTGACCATAGGGAGCCACCATTGCTGGAAGTCCACAGTTTTCTCCAAGCACTCTAGGCTTAAACTCCCCTGCTTCGGCTGGGTGAGGCGGCTCACACCTGTAATCCTAGCACTCTGGGAGGCCAAAGCAGGAGGATCACTTGAGTTTGGGAGTTGAGACCAGCCTGAATAAGAGTGAGACCCCCATCTCTACTAAAACTAGAAAAATCAGCTGGTGGTAGCAGACACCTGAGTCCCAGCTACTTAGGAGAGTAAGGTAGGAGGGATAGTTTGAACCCAAGAGTTTGAAGTTAATGTGAGCTAGGCTGACACCACGGCACTCTAGCCTAGAGCCTGGGTAACAAAGTGAGGCTCTATCTCAAAGAAAGAAAGGGAGGAATAAAGGGAAGGAGAGAGGGAAAAATGGAGAGAGGGAGAAAGGGAGGGAGGGAGGGAAAGAAGAAGGGAATGGAAGGGAAAAAAGCAGGAAAGAAACAAACAACTCCCCTCCTATCTCAGGTACAATACAAGGCTAAGTAGGCCCCTTACACATGCTTTCTGTAGTAAACCTGTACAGCTGTCTCGTGAGTCCAGACCTGGCTTTAACATATTTTCGTGTCTTCTACTCCAGCAGGCAGTGTGTCTGCACACCACGCAGGCAGGTATTGGCCTTGTTCACTGACATTCAGTTCTTCTCCTTCCTGGTACATGATAGCACCACACCTCCATTCCCCCTGAAGTTAAGGTACAGTGCTGTGACTTACTCTGGCTGATGAATCATGGACAGAAATGGTATGTGCCACTTCTGGGTTACGGCCCTTATAAGAGGGAGCAGGAGTCACTACAGTAGTTTTCCTGCCTCCGGGTTTGGAAGGGCCATGTTGACCAGGAGCTTTGTCATCCCCGGTCCTGAGTGACCACAACAAGCAGAGTCCTCTTCTTGATCACACTGAATACTGAGTATGACCAAGAAATAAGCCTTGGTTGCATTAAGCCATTGGGCTATCCCATAAAACTGTCTTTCCTTATTTCTAAATTGTTACCACCTACCAGAATTCTGTAAGTCTTGAGTCTGCTTATCCACGTCTCCTGTTTCTTCTCAGCTTTTGTATTTTTTTTAAGTGACCCTTATTGCAATTACTAACCAGTTAGAGGACTCTTTTTCTTCTACAGATAGTTGAAGAGTCAATGGATACAATTTCTAATCTTTCATGAGGAAACCAAAATTTCACAGTTGGCTGTTTTTAAGGTATTTCTTCAGAGACACTTAAGGGAAGATATAAGGGGGAGAGAGAGAGAAAAGGTAGAGTTAATGGGAATAGATAGGACGGGCACTTGGGAGGGATGGAGAAACAAGTGCGGCCATTTAAGGGTTCAGAGATCTTATAAGCTGAAGGGCCCCGTAAGCCTTCTGCATGAGAGGAAGCATTCTCCCACAGTAAAGTAATATTAGGGACTTTCTTAAAAGCTGAATATAAAGTTCAATCGACCATGCAGATAAACGTTTGCAGATATGCCCACAAGCTTAAACCAAATCAGCCTCAAGGCCCAAATGAAATCAGAGCTCACTACTTCCTTCTGATTTTCTCATTTCATTCATGGGAATCTATGTGTCAGGAATTAACTAATGGATGCACTTCTAAAAATTGCTTGCAGACTTCAAGCGAAACCAGCAGGGAAATAAGGACAAAACAGAAATTGAAGACTGGGATGGAATGGTAGAGAGAATACTGACAAGAAAGGGGGGGGGGATGCTCATAAAATCCTCATGACAATTCCACTCAGAATCTGGAGTTGAGCAAACAAAAAAAGCCATCTTCAGGAATAAGATCTGAAAATCTGGGAAATGTTGTTAGATGCCAACTGAGGAGCTCTAAAATGTAAGTAGAGTCTCAAAATCTCTCTCTTAGAAATAATGTAAGAATGAGATGAAAAAATGTTAACTATAACACGTGACTAAAATGTAAAAATTTGATTCAAAACAGCTTCCAGAGGCTTCAGGCCTAAAGACTTTATTACATTCTACTGTGAGCCCTCTTGTAATGCAGAGTATGAGACAGCAAATACTTAATACATGCTCAATCCAGCAGTTTGAAGGTTTTTTCTTCACAAACAGTGGAACCTAATCAAATGCCTTTCCCTACTCTAGGATTTTCAGTGGATTAGCCCCAGTGGCACTCAGACATATGCAAACCCTTCAAACCCCAAATAAATAAATCACTATAATACTAAAACGTGATCAAACTTTTTTGTTGGTAGCATCAGTGAAAAGCTTAGTTTATCAAGCCTCATTTTCTCCCTGGACACCATCTCAGAAACATTTCTCCCCAGAGTGAAAAGCAAAAGTGGGCCTAAAACATAAATTCACCTTTAATAATCCTGATGTGTCTCAGGAAAAGCCAGTTGATAAATATAATAGTAACTAAGCTAGTTATCATGTAAAACTGCTGCATTTATCTCATGGAAAAGGAAAGTACATTCTGTTTGCATATTGATTTAAAAAGCGCACCTAATTGAATACACATAAGCAGTCCATCCTTTAGTTACTCCCACAGGGCAGGACTGCTTAAGAAATATTACTGGTATACTAAGTATGGAAGAACTTCTATCAGTCGACCACCCAAGGCCAACAAACTGGTCAACATAGGGAACTAGGCCTTAATACATGTGGTATGTGCTCAGTCTGTGAAAATTAGATCAACTTGAAGAGGTGGTCAATATAGATGGAGAGGTGGTCAACTTGAAGCTTCTACTGTACTTAGCATGCAAGCCACCGATCGAGGAGATTAACAGGGTTACCACAGAAGCAGAGAGGAGAAGAGCTGCTATCAGGGGTTAAGGGGAGGGGGAATGGGAGCACTGGCCAAGCTTCTGTTATGCAGGAGGAATAACTTCTACAGCTGTGCTATACAGCACATTGCCTAAAGTTAACAACACCATGTTGTATACTTCAAATTTTGCTAAGAGGGAAGATATTATGTTAAGTGTTCTTATCACAAAAAAAAAAAAATAACAAAGAGGGTAAAAGGACACTTTTGGAGGTGATGGATACACGTACTTATGGCATTGACTGTGGTGATGGTTATATACTATCTCCAAGCACATCAGCTAGTATATATTATGTATGTACAGCTTTTTGTGTGTCAATCACACTTCAATAAAATTTTTAAAAAGTTAAATCCAGTACCTGATGAGGAAGACACTTTTAGAATTTGTTGTAATTTGTTCTGATTTTTTTAGGTCTTTTCATGATACTTTTCCTTGCTAGATGGTAAAGTCTCAGGCTTCAAGACCTACATGTAGATTTTCTCACCTCAAAATTGGACCATTTCTATATGGTAATGCCTCACTGTAGCTGGCAATTCAAATACCTCATGGACAGATAAATTTTTTTTAGGGTAACCAGATTGCTAGCTTGACATAGGAAGAAGACTGGTTCACATGGCCTTAGAAATGGATGGCCATATCCTGACGGTAGCTCACACTTCATGTGGGATAAAGCAATGCTACTCGAATCTCGGGAATTCTGGCTTGTTCCTCCTGCCACTAAGTCAACCCTGAGCCCTGCTTTCTGTGTAAACTGTCCCTTTGCTCTCGTTTGGTCACGTCACTCGCCCTGCTGTCAAGAGCACTATCAATCCATCAGATACTACTGATGTCCGTGAGATGTGCTCAAAACCTTCTGTACTTTGGTAAGAAAACAAATGGGCAAACCAGAAAAGGACAATTCTGTATTCTGCCACCAAGACTGAATGATGAAATGCCTGCCAATTAATTCTCTTGCAACCATCCCTCAGCTTACGCTGAGAACTTGAAGACATGAGCTCACCGACAGTCATGCAGCGAGGCTCCTGGACAGCACACCTCTGGAATGAAAAGCCAGGTCCAAACGTCGACCTTCTCCATCCTCAGCACAAACCCAATATCCAGGCCTCCAGTACAAAGGAATAAAGGAGATGAGAATGAAAGTTTCTTTCAAAACAAAAACAGCCCAAGCAGAGGTGAAATCTAAGGGGATTATCTCAGTCAGTACTGAGCAAGAGAAACCAATACACTAAATAGAGGCAGTTAGGAGAAGGGGAAATAAAAACAATTACCTTTTCAGGAAAGTACTGATCGTGTAACTACTAAATGAACATAAAATAAGAGAAAGAAAAATTTGAGAAGTGCAATAAAGGAAAATAAATAAAGTACATTAAGACATATGTGTTGGAATTAAGCACAAAAAAAAAAATCAAAAGACTGCAACATAAGATATCTCTATATAAAACTAAAGTGATCCAGGGCCACCTTCTCTCTCTTATCTGTTATACTGATTTCATAAGCCCCCTCTTAGGCCAAAGGGTCTAATGTCTCCAGCTGCCTTAAAAGAAAGAAACAATCTCATGAATAAGTCACCAGGAAATTAAATCTTCATATCTTACTCCGAAGCTTTATTATTGTTCTTAAAGAGTTGATTAGAGAGGAGTTTTTAACCCAAGGAAACTTTCCCAGGAGATAGTTTTTCTGACCCAAACTTTCTGGTGACATCATTGTTGTCATCTTTGTAGTTGTGGGCATCATGTCCAGCGAGGGTGTAATCAGTGTTCCAAGAACTTTGAACAATACTTTATCCATATTAATGAGATTCTTTTATTTTAAACACTATAATCCAATAAGATATCATTTTATCCATAGAGAAGTTGAACCTCAAATAGTATACTTGTCAGAAGTCCCTCCAATATAAAGTGGCAGATCTGATTTCCAACCCAGGCCTTGTGATCTCAGAGTCCACGTTCTTCCTCTTGGGCACACTGCAGCCTCCATACTTGAGATACTCTGCTCCCTTAGGAGTTGTTGTGTGGTCCCAGGTGACATGAAGAAGGTCCAGTAGGAAAAGCTGTAGGCCAGTCAAGTAATGTCTTAGGAAAAAGAGATAATGGATGAGAAAACACTCTCTCTTCTGTTCATGAACACTTGAAGAAATCACTCTGGAGAAAGTAAAATTATATGGTTAAAAATGTTGGAAAGCATTCCAGATGCACACACATGTATGCCAGTTGCTTCCACTTGGTTCACACTGGTACACGGCTTGGGTCCACCCATCTCTCCCCAAGAAGACTTAGTCTATACCTTCAAGAGCGTGTGAGATTTCTTCCTGGAAAGGCATCAGAAAACAGATGGCATCTGAACTGCATCTTGAAGAGAGAAGAGTTGACAGGCAGAGAAAAGGTACACAGTCACTTCTGTGATTTAAGTACCTCTATAGTCATATGCTGTGGAGGAATTAAGTGAAGTTAAAGTATTAGGAGAGGCCAGCTGATTTCTACAGAAGGCTCCAGGTGGTACCATTTAACTGTGTGGGTTGACAGGTGTAACCCTACAAGCTTTCCAGAAGGGAGATAATACAGCACTGCAACTTTCCAAAAGAGAAATTTGGGGAGAGGATGGAACATTTGAGAAATCTGAATGGCTATGTAAACAGGAAAAATATAAAAGGTCTGGAAACAAGTTTATAAGGTAAAAATCATTCGCAGAAAGGTAATGAAGTTTAAAAGAAGAAAGAACTTGGCACCTTCTGAAGTATTGACCAAATACAATGTAATGCTAGCATTATGCTGAAACATAGTAACAATGCGTCTTGTCATTTCAGTCCATCTAAAATGAGATATATACCACCAAGTGGAAGACTTCTCCTTCATAGAATAATACTCCATTGTCTGAATGTACCATGGCTTATTTATCTGTTCACCTACTGAAGGACATGTTGGTTGCTTCCAGATTTTTGCAATTATGAACATAGCTTCTATAAACATCAATGTGCAACATTTTCTGTAAACATGTTTTCATGTTTAAATTATTGATTAAATACCAAGGAATTCAAACACTAGATCATATGGTAAAAACCATGCTTAGTTTTGTAAGAAACCACCCAACTGTCTTCCAAAATGGATACACCATTTTCAGTCCCACTAGCAAGGAATGAAATTTATATTGCTCCACAACCTAGTTGACATTTGGTGTAGTCAGTGTTCTGGACTTTGGCCACTTTAATAGGGCTGTAGTAGTTTCTCATTTTAATTTGCACGTCCCTGATGGCATGATGTGGAGCATCTTTTCATATACTTACTTGCCATCTACACAAGTACATGTCTTCTTTGGTAGGAGTTTGTGTGGATATTTGGCACTTTTTAAAAATCAGGTTGTCCTTTTTATTAGAGACATTCTGTATATTTTTGAATAACATTCCCTTAGCAGATGTCTTAACAAATACTTTCTTCCAGTCTTTGGCTCATCATTCTCTTTTTTTTGGTAGGGGTGGGGGGGGACAGGGAGACAGAATGTCACTTTGTCACCTTGGTAGAGGGCCATGGCATCATAGCTCACAGCAAGCTCAAACTTTTGGGCTCAAGAGATTCTCTTGCCTCCGTCTCCTGAGTAGCTAGGACTACAGGCGCCTGCCACGACTCACAGCTATTTTTAGAGACATGGTCTCGTTCTGGCTCAGGCTGGTCTTGAAACTGTGAACTCAAGCATTCCACCTGCCTCAGCCTTCCAGAGTGCTGGGATTACAGGCGTGAGCCACTGTTTTTCACAAAAGTGTTCATAATTTTAATCAAGTCAAGGTTATCAAAGGTTATTCTTTTTTTCATGGATTACACTTTTGATGCTACACTTAAAAAAGTTATCAAACACAAGGTTATCTAGATTCTTCTAGCTTCTAGAAATTTTACAGTTTTGCCTTTAACATACAGGTTTATGAACCATTTTCAGTTAACTTTTGCCAATAGTCATAGATTTTTCAAAAGCTGGTTTCACTTAAAGATCTAGAAGAAGTAGCAAAAATTGTTTTATTAAGTCTCAACCTTTGATTACAAGTCTTTTCAATATTCTATGAGAGAAAACGAAACGTCCTTGCATTGCCCTTCTGCCGTACATGGAGTCGAGGGTCATCCTCAGGGAAGGACGTGCACTACTGCTGGGCAAGCTGAACCAGGGTCTTTTTTGTAGGACACCACTTTCCCTTCAAGAACTGACTGGCAGAGAAAACATGATAATTCAGACTTTCTAAAGTGGTGGTTCTCAACCTACCTAATGCCACAATGTATTTTCATTGTTAAAAAGGGGTTGCGACCCACAGTTTGAGAACCACTGTTCTAAAGAATGAACAGAGAGCCTGCCACTTCAAGGAGAGCTAATAATATTTAGTCCCAATGATAAAATTCAAACTTCCAAGCAAACGTTAGGGTTTGGGTAAATTATACATTCCATGATGAGCTTGACAGCTTCCCATCCTTAAAGATGTTTTCTGATGAGACTCATGGTGATAAGCAAGTGAGAAGTTTTAATATTGTATAATGAGACATTTCCTTACCTGGAAGATTGGCATAACTCAGTTAACCGGTATTTTCCAAATGACCAATGTATGTTACAAAATGTTATAAAACCATGCATGAATAAAAGACCTATCCAAGACAAGATAGATTGTAACATAACAAAATGTGAAAAGTTAACTGATGTGATTTCTCGTTCTGCATTAAGAGTAACATTTAAGAAACTACCACTTGCCAAGTTTTGGTGCTGTGAGACTATCCATCATTATCTGCAAATCCTGTTAAAATATTCCTCCCTTTCTGACACCCCTGTATGGGCTAGATTTTCTTCCTGTCCTTAAAGCAAAGTAACACACTGCAATAGACTGAATCAAGGGTCCTCAAACTTCTTAAACAGGGGGCCAGTTTATTCTCCCTCAGACTGTTGGAGGGCCGGACTGGGGGCGCCAGGACAAGTTGGCTGCTAAGCAGGACAGGCAGTGGTGGCAAAAACACCTGGCGGGCCAGATAAATGTCCTAGGTGGGCTGCATGTGGCCTGCAGGCCATAGTTTGAGGACCTCTGGACTGAATGCTAAGGCAGATAAGAGGATCTAGCTATCTTCCGTTAAGACATGTATTAAGGATATTTGCAAAAATATGAAACAATGCCACTCTTCATATTAAATTTTGCCTTAAAAAGCAGTTATCTTACCCAAAAGTGAAGTATTTATGCTACCATGTGGTGGACTCTTACTTCTTAAATTAAGTAACTATTTTTCTAATTTCTTAGTGTTAGTTTCCAATACATCAAGTACTCATAGATACAACAACTCACATAAACAAAAAAATTATGGCTTTGTGTCCTTATAGCAATGTCTAGTCACATGTGGCTGCTGAATTCTAGAAATATGACTCGTTTAAACTGAGATATGCTCGAAGCGTGAACTTATGAGAAAAAAAGAATATAAAATTCTCTAAATTTTTATGTGAATTATGTGTTGAAACAATACTTTGAATTTATGGGACTAAATAAATATATTGATTTAACCTTTTAACTCTTAATGTGTCTAATGGAAAATTTTTAATTACATTTGTAGCTTGCAATTTTTATGTGAAGAAAGAAAACCAAAACTATAAATACTGACACTTGGGACACCCAACAGGACACAGGATGACTCTACCAGGAAAACCATCCCAATCAATAAGACCAGAACAGAGATTCATTCAAGTACAAACAGGTAAGAAGGTTCACCATGGGTTTATGGAAGTCCTCTAACATGAAAGTTAGAGACTAACAAAATAAAAAAATATATATGACAGTGAAAAGATAGTGCAAATAGCAAAGGAAAACTTTAGCAAATATCCTCAGGGATATGAGAAAACCCTGCATACATAGACAATTGCTTTGTTTATATGGAATAAACATTCAGGAATCAATGAAGAACTCTTCGAAATTAAAATTTGGTAGGTATAAGTGAAAGCCAATAGAAAGTTAAAATAAACCTTAGAAAACATCACAGAGAGATCAATAAGAAAAAGGAAAATAATTTGGGCAGGAAAAGATAAGAAGATTAGAAGAGTACTCTAAAGGTTCAAAATTCAAAATAACGGAAGAACCAAAAAAGACAATTAAAAAGGTGTGTGTTTCTGTGTGTTCAGGAGAAGGATAAAGAAATAATCCCAAATCTGAAAGATAACTCTGTAAGTTGAAAGGCTCTAATAAATGGCTAAAATACACAGCACAATAATGATTTAAAAACCCATACACTTCATGAAATTTCCAAGCATGGGGGAGGCAAGTATGGAAAGGTTGCAAAGGTGCTAAAAGGGTGGTCTTTTCAACAATAAAACTGAGAACAACAACACACTGCTTTCAAAATTCTGAAAGACAAAGACTTCTACCTTGAATTTCAAACCTTGGCAATTAAGTGTGAGTAAAGAACAGACATTGTTATATGAAAATGTCAAATACATTTTATATATCTATATTTATATACTATACATATACCTCCTGAAAAACTTTTCCCAGAAATCTGAGATCCCAGAAATTCCAGATATGTCAGAAATATAGTTAAAGGAATTGAAACCGTTATTAAAACCAGGAAAATAAAAAAATTGCACATGTATACCGTGTGACTCAGCTTTGAACAATATTTTATCATCATACCAATGTGGAAACAGTACTGATTGCACCAAAACTTCTAACCAATAAAGCAGAATAAATGGGGAGGTTGGTTAGAGGCTGTGAACTGGGAGGAAAGAATGAAAAAGAACTATGGTATTCATCATAGATCAATTGAAAAGGCCTTAAATTTTAAAAATCAAGAAACAGTCACTCAAGCATGTTGCTGAGAAATAAGAAACAATTTAGAAAGTTGAAAGTGGTTGTCCCCAAAGAGTCGGTAGGGGTGGGGCATGAAATTGCCACTGTTTGTTGAAAACTCTGTTATACACAGAGTTTTGTTTTGTTTGTATTGTTGAAGATTCACCGAGGGTACAAAGAACCAGGTTACACCGATTGCATTTGTCAGGAAAATTCCCTCTTATAATTGTGTCCCGCCCCCTCCCCCAAAGAGATGTGTCACACATCATGACCCCCAACTTCCTCCCTCCTTGCCTCTCTACACTCCTCCATTCCCCTAACCCCACCCCATGTACTAGGCCAACAATTGTCCTCATATCAGAATTGAGTACATTGGATTCTTGCTCCTCCATTCTTGCAATGCTTTACTAAGAAAAATGTGTTTCAACTCCATCCAGGTTAATACAAAAGATGTAAAGCCTCTACCTTTTTCAGTGGCTGAATGGAATTCCATGGTATACACATACCACGGCTTGTTAACCCATTCCTGGTTTGGTGGGCCTTTAGATTGTTTCCACAATTTGGCGATTGTAAATTGATCTGTGATAAACAGTCTAGTGCAAATGTCCTCTCAAAGAACTCAAATTACACCTCCCATTTGATCCTGCAATCCCATTACTAGGCATCTACCCAGAAGAAAAAAAATACATAGAGTTTTAAGTGCCTTACTTCAATGAGTTTAAAATTAAATTTAAAATACTGTATATAACAAAAGGAGAACACATATTTAACTTGACAAATGATACACATTTACCAGACATATAGATAAATGCAAAGGAATGTGGAGGTTATAAATTTTTTATTGACAAAGCAAACCAATCTATGAAAAGCTAAGATGATCGAATAAATTTGGAAATTGTGTAAATAAATTTCCTATCCATTTTTTGTTTATTTCTTTTTTGTTTTAAGTCAAACATACTGGGAAGTAAGGATAGCCCATTTAAGGTTTACCAGGGGTTACAAATTGGAGACCCCAAACTGATCTAGCCTGGAGACCTATATTGTTTGGATTATAGAGAGAGTTTGGTTTCTTCCCTCCTTGTTTAAAGATCAGCTCTGACCATAGAAGAAAGCAGACTGTTGCCCTCTCTTGTAAAAACAAAAGTGGCACTGGGCAGTCTGCATTCTGTCTAGGTAATCACCAGCCACTGCCCAGCGTCTCTGCAGCACTTACTATCACACATTTCACTATCAAATAGTGTATATTCCTCTGCACATACTCCTATAAATAATAGGAGATAGACCAAGAAGACCTCTTATTTCAATAATCAAAAACATCACAAACATTTGGAAATATGAAGAAAATTCTCATCGTCTAAAATGCAACAGATATTTATTTCAATTACCTAACTTCTGTACTCATGTGTCTAAGACTCTTGTTTTTTTTTTTTTTTTATAGAGACAGAGTCTCACTTTTTTGCCCTTGGTAGAGTGCAGTGGAGTCGCTCCAGCAACCTCCAACTCCTGGGCTTAGGCGATTCTTCTGCCTCAGCTTCCCAAGTAGCTGGGACTACAGGCGCCAGCCATAACGCCCAGCTATTTTTTGTTGCAGTTTGGCCAGGGCTGGGCCACCCTTGGTATATGGGGCCAGCGCCCTACTCACTGAGGCACAGGCGCCTCCCAAGACTCTTATAGACTTGAACAGACTCCTAACTTTCAAAGATCCATTCATTTTTGTTCTATCCTGCAAGCTGCCCTTTCTGTATCTTTTCCTACGTCTCTGCACAGCTTTTATACATATTATGTGATATATGCAAATGGCATTAAAATAAGCAGATACAGCACATTTTGTAATTGCCTCATTTTTCCTATATAACGTATAACCTAACACAGCAAGAATGTTAAGAATATAGGAGTGCCTTCATAGTTCCTTCATTTTATGGCATGCTTGTGAAACATGATGGAATCCTATTCATGCTAAAAGTCTGCAAGGTAGAAACCTTATAACAAAGAAGAGAAAGAAGGAGAGAGGCGGTGTGACTTTAAAACAAAGACTTTGTAATAGTTTTATTTACATGCCACAAGACAATCTCCAAATGACCTCTGCCTTCCAAAGTAACACTTTAACTAAAGTGACAGAACGGAATGCCACATTAGAATCGACAGCAAGATAAAAGGTAGACGTCCTAATGCGTGCTCTCCCTGGCATTATTCATGACAAGTCCCCCGCTTCCTCAGACAGGGTTCAAAATGCCAGCTTTAACTATATAGCAAATTTTAATAGGAATTTTCTAAATGGGCACCCTAAGAGTGCTGCAAGGATTTCTTCTTCTGTAACACATTCAGAGTGACACTAGCTTCTTCTTACCTGGCCCCAGGAGTAAAGTCTCCTCAACCGATTTCCTTTCATCTCTGCTATATTTGGACTTAGGCTGAGTTAACCACTCCCCTAACACGGTTGGAACCAGAATAAGAATACTGTTTTGTGTTTACAAAACATCAAAGTAGGAACAAGAACGCTCTGAAGGCTTCCATGCCCTGGTTATGGAATTACTCTGCCAAAAGAGAGCTCCCCTCTCCTCTGACTCCAGCTGGAGGGATGGTAACAGGGAAGGGGGTTTGAAAAGCAGAAAATGCAGTCTTGGAACAACCGTTTCCAATGTAAACTGAATAATGTCTTTGAGGCCTTCAAAACTCTCAGGGAATTTTTACAAACATGCATCAAATGAACATGATAGAAATATTGCTATGCAACTAATACTTAAAATTATTGAACAGCAGTAACACAGATGGGACCAACAGGCCATGTATTGTTCTTAGAATGCTTAGGGGAGAGTAGATGATGTGTTTCCTTCTATCCAGAGAGAGAAGAACCCGTCCCATCAAGAAGTAGACTAATGTATCAGAGTGGTTCTACAAAGGACAAGGGGACAAGAAGCCACAGTTATGCTCATAAACTACTTAACAAAATCACTGTTAATATTTTCCACATTAAACTAAAAAACCCACATTGGGTTTTTTAAAGCCATAACATGTCATTGGATATAGAGCTATGGTCTCCAACCCCCCGGCCTTGGACCAGTATCAGTCCATGTTAGGAACTGGGCCAAACAGCAGGAGGTGAGCAGTAGGCAAGCAAAGCTTCATCTACCGCCACCTCCCATCACCCCCAGGTGGGACCTTCTAGTTGCAGGAAAACAGGAACCAGCTCCCAGTGGTTCTGCATAATGGTGAGTTCCATTATACGCTACAAGGTAACTAACAATGATAGAAAGAAAGCACACCGTTAATGTAACTGGCTTGAATCATCTGAAATCATCTCCCCCTACCCACCACCTGAGTTTGTGGAAAAACCGTCTTCCATGAAACCAGTGTCCCTGGTGCCAAAAATGCTCTTGGGGACTGCTGATATAGAGAGACAGGGCCAGATACTGTGGATGTGAACAGTCCTACGGCTTCATTTAACATCACGGTTCAGGCTTCTCTCTCACCTACAGCACACCACATTGTAACCATTCTTCTACTGCTCTGAGAAACTTGAAGACTGAAATCCCTTCACCTTCCCCACCACCTCTCATCAACGAGTATTGTATGCATATGTGGGAAGGGGAGGAGAAGGAGAAAGCAGATGTTGCCAGAGGCAGGGCATCATGATTTACTGAGTATTCTGAATATTTCCTGGGTAGTTGAGATCCCTACACAGTGAACGTTACCAGCACTCCCAAAATCCACTGAGCCAATCAACTGATTTATTTGTACTAACAAAGAGTTTCTGCTTTCAGGACACATCACGCCCTGATCTTTCCAAGCATAATCCTGAGAAAGTAAGACCCAGCCAATTCAGAACAATTCCATTTGGCTTGTGATTCTGGGAGCAAAGGAGCATTCTGCACAGCTTTGTTCCCAGTGCCCTCCCCATGGAGATGCACAGCCGCCCACACACACTAGGGGTAGAAGAATGGGAAAGGGCAGATATTTCTTTCCTGGGAGAAAAGCCAGAGTGAAAGTTTGGGAGGATATAAACATATAACAGCTACTGGAGAGCCATGGAAACCTTCTCCCCAAGCAAATGTGCTTTGCTATAAACTTTCCTTGCCCCCAACAATATTTAGTGCTGTGTTAAAGCAAATATTTTAAAATCTACAAGCATGTGCTGTTTAAAATGCCTAAAATTAAAAATAAACAAATCCCCCCTTGCTGCCTGTCTGAAACCACCAACACATCCACTCCTCATCATCACAGATAATTGTGAAGTAGCTAACTACTGGGATACAAACCAGTCCACAAGCTTTCCCTTGCTTGTTCTGCCAAGACCCGAAACGGAGGGTCACATGAAACCCTTGAAATTAAGCACAACATGGCACACACGATACATCCTTTTAGACAGAGGGTTCCTAAATGCCGAAGGCCTTACCGAATGCCAAAGCTTTAACAGGACCACAATTTACATTGGCATTTTCACTCTTCCAGTCACCTAGATCAGCCACTCTAAAACTCCTAAGGAATAGAGTTAACCTCGCTCTCAGGAAGTCCTATAACAGGTGTCTCACAGGAATGAGGGTCTACAGCCTCGACTCCAGTTCTCTGGGGAGTTACAGCAGCTGGACACCGTCACTATAAGGTCACCTCCACAGTCTTTAGTCTTTTGGTTTTCAAATCCTCTACTACCATCATATAGCCAATTTTACTTATTTTTAAAGATTTGTCTGCCCTTTCTTAATCTCCGTATATATCTATCCATTCACAAAATGACAAGTGGATACACACGCACTGCTTTCCGGTCCTTCCTTATGAAGCCCAGTTACACACGTAATGTTGGCAACCTAAATTAAAAAACCAAAAAATAAGATAAACCAACCCTACTCTGCTTACATATTCAGTCAATTGTGACCCCGGGTCCTTTATTTCCCATCTGTAATAAGCTCTTCCCATACCAGCCTACATCTACTTCACTTCTCCGGACATTTATATTTCTTAGACTTCCTTAAAGCAAAGTTCTTTGGTGAGTCTTCATAAAGGTTACACTATAAAACAAAAACCTTCCCAATTCTTTTGTTAAATGAATCAATTTTTCATACATACAGTATTCTGCCCCTAAATTTCCTTTTGGTTAGTACCTTTCACCTTGAGAAACTGAACATTACCACATGCTTATGGAATATCTTTCCAATATGCTACAATCATCACCACTTTAAATTATCAAACATGCTCAATTTGGCGAAACCCAGAAATGTAGGGGCCATGCCAAGGATTCGATCTTGCAGTCACTTAGTAGCAGTTCTGGGATGCTACAGTATTAACATCTCATGTCCTGCTAACCAACCAATTTTTACTTCAAAGCGAGAACCAAACTAGAAAGGAGGGGGATGAAAGCATTGTCTTTCTTTAAAGAGAAATGCATGAAAAAATGAGGCAATGTTCAAGGATTTAACTTTTTTTTTTTTTTTGAGATGGAGTCTCACTCTATCGCCCTGGCTAGAATGCCATGGCATCATAACTCACAGCAATCTCAAACTCCTGGACTCAAGGGAGCCTCCTGCCTCAGCCTCCCTGGTAGGTGGGACTATAGGCACCTGGCTAGTTATTTTCTATTTTTTAGTAGAGACAAGGTTTTGCTTCTGACCAGGCTAATCTCAAACTCCTGAGCTCAAGCAAGCCACCCACCTCAGCCTCTCAGAGTGCTAGGATGGGGAGTGAGCCACTGCACCTATCCACTCTAGTATTTCTATGAAAAACCATCCAGATAAATCTAACTAATACTGCATAATTTTGTTTTCCCTTCCTGGGGTAGAACAGCCTCCAAATGCGACACAAAGGATTCTCTATAGTCTCAAGTGAAGTGAGCACTTTGCCATAACAAGGTGCACACAGCTCAAACCTTTATGGTCATCTGAACATACCACCCAGAAGCATCTCATGGGAATAGGTAATGGGACCATTGAGTCATCTATGGGACCTGCTGGAGCATGTTCATAGTGGTTGATTCTCTCATTCTGAACATATGGCAGAATCACACTTTTCTACCTATTTGAACTTAAGTATGACCATGTAAATGGCCAACAAAATGTGAGAAGTAACCTGGGTCTTCTCTGTGCAGAAGCTCTAACAGCCGGCGTGTTCCTTCTTCTCTTTTCTGCTTCTGAAATCATGGAAACTTGTGTGAAGATGTTTAGCATGAAGGCTTCATCAGCCTGGGGCTCTGATGAAGCAAGGAGTAGGTTTTCACCATTGACTCATGGGCTCAAGCACGACTGAGAAATAAACTGTTACTTTAAGCCACCGAGGTTTTCAGATTATTACTGCACCATCATATTCCCTGACTCATACTACAACTGATTTTAAACACCAACATCTAAGGCCCTGTGTGCTGTGCTCCTTGTGTGGGGAATGCCCTCAAAAAGTATATAAGTGGAGAGAGAAACCATGACTGCATATAACAGTGCAGCGATGTATAAAACTCCATTTCTGTCTTATGAAAGCCCTCTGAAGCAGTATGTGCCGATATCACTGGGTAAAGGAGAAGGGGAGAGAACTCTACTTTCCATAGAGAGACAAAGTAGTCCATGAGTCTTTTGTCTTTTACTCCATGAGTAAAAGACAAAAACCTTGCAGACAATAGAGGAGATAGCTGAGTGAGGCTGGAGCATAGATTACAGGAACCAATAAGAAACGGGGTTGGGAATACGGGGCGCAACAGGGCTCACGACAGGCCTCGAATGCTATGCCATAAAAACTTTAACAGAGCAAAAAAAAAAAACATGGTCTCAACCACAATCTAAGTGCATTATATATATATTCTTCCTCTATTTCTCATAGCCCAATGAGATATAAACTATAATAATTCCCATTTTACAGATGACAAAACCAGGTACAGATGGAGTCCATTGCCCTAGATCACACACAAGCAGCAAAACAAAGACTTGAAGCCAGACAGCCTCGCTCTAGAGCTGTGATATTAACCACTGCCCTGTACTTCTACCAGCAGAACTTGAGACTATCTAGTCTTCTGGAAGAGGGGATGAAATCCATTTATACTTTAGGAGAGTTCCACAGTCAGCATTGTGTTCATGAAGATTACCACATGCAAATGGGTCAAAGAATAAAAGACGCTGGTGCCTAGGTAGATATATCTTTTAGAAATCACTAATGCTAATCAGGTGAAAGAGAAGGAGTCCGTACATTGTGAGAGTAACTAACACCTACGAATCAATCCAGAAATCTGTGACACAGTCACAGCAATGTGCTTTCTGCCAATTAGCGTGTGGCAGTTAAGGAGGGCTGCAAACTCTTTGCAGTCTAATTACTCTCCTTGAATTAAGGCTTTCTTTCAGACTTGCTTGACCAATAGATTCTGGCAGAAACAATGCCCTGGGGCTTCTGACACAAGGTCACAAGAAGCCTGGAAGCTCCACTTGACTGTCTGGAAGGAGCCCCGAGAGATTTTTCTAAGTGGTAGAAACACCTTGCTAAGAGGCTCTGTCCAAAGCCCTAGGACTTTCCAGGAAAGGCCCTAGCCAAGTTGGTCTCCCAGCCATCCCTATAGAGGTGCCAGGCAAATGAATTAAGCCATCTTAGACCTTCCAGACCAGCCAGCAGCCAAATTGACACTGCATTGTACAGAAGAATACACCATCCCAATTGTGTCAAATTCCTTACCCTCCAGCCCAAGAGAAACAATAAAGTACATACCCTGGGCCAATGAGTTTTAGGATAGTTTATTATGCTGGAGTAGAAAACTAAAACACAGTGGTTATTAAAGGAACTCTGATGACCAACCAACTACATCAATCACCCAGGCCACCCAGCTCCTTACTTCACCTGGAATGAGTGAGAATCTGCACGTATGAGCCTGGGAACAGCATTGCCAGTGAGTCTCACCACCCTCACTGCTTCTTACTCATGTCGAAGTTTGAGGAGTACTGTCACTTTTAAAGTTATAAACCATCTACACCAGGGGTCCTCAGACTTTTAAACAGGAGTCCAGTTTACTGTCCCTCAGACCATTGGAGGGCTGGACTACGGGCCCCAGGACTAGTCAGCTGCTAAGCAGGACAGGCAGTTGTGGCGAAAACACTCGGCAGGCCAGAAAAGTGTCCTAGGCGGGCTGCATGTGGCCCATGGGCCATAGTTTGAGGATGTCTGATCTACACAATATAAATGGAACCAAAAAGGGCTGGTTCACCACAAAGTGAGTGATACGAGGGAAACTTAGACTGTTACTGGTCTCCTGTTCTCTCCAGTCTTTTTACACCCTGGCTGCCATCCAAGTTACCTGAGGAACTTTGAGAAGTTGCCCAAGTCCTCAGCCCCACACCACACCAATTGCTGGAAGAAATACCCAGGTGCTTCTAATACACAGACAGGTTTGAGAGCCACTGGCTTAGTTAACCAGTAATATTTTATGACTTTATGGGCCAAGAAGGTACAAATAAAGCCTGCCTTAAAAGATTTAAAAAAAAATTGTTTTAGCTTAATTATTTAAAACTGTAGAGATAATCCCCAGGCACCACTTGGGCAAACAGATCTGAAAGAAATAGTATTTTTTCAACAAGACCAACAACAAATCTGAAATGACTTGTATATCATTTTGGTCCAACATATTTTAAATATATACAGTACATTTTTAAAATCTCAGAGTGTTTCAGGAAACAATTTAAAGCATATGACTTTCAGGAGATTTTCATTTCTGCTTTAAAAATATCTGTTGGAAAGACAGAATGTTAAACAGCATTTAAAAAGAAAATGTAATTTTTAAAATGCTTAGTAGCTTAGCTTATGTACTAAAACACCACCACACAGATTGTCTTTTCTTACTGAGCTAGTATTAAAACTTATTTCCAAATACAAAGAATTCCAGAATGGAATCTGAAGAATATTAATAACCCCTCAGCCTTTTGTAACAAAGCTTTGCCATTGTCCAATTCTCAGTGGTGGGGAAAAGCACTCAGGAGGTCAGAGGAATAGGAGAGGGGGCTGCTTTATTTCCTGTAAGACACACAGTCTCTCTGAACACTGTTAACATTCAAAGATTAGAAAATGAGGTCATTAATGATAAACGTAACTGTCTCAGTAGCTGTCTTCTTTGCTTCCTCATCAATGGCTTGCTGAGTGTGAATAGAAATGACCAAAACACTTCAATCAATATTTATCACTCACTCAGCAAAGAGTACCTACTACGTGTATGTGACAGGTAGTAACAGGTCAGATGAAAGGAAATTGCCCAAGGTGAACACTGACTGGACCAGATGGATCACTTTGCTTATTGTGCCCAAGTGGGATTATCCCAGAAAGGTGTGAAGTTTCACTTAAAAGTGGAAATTTAGCCAGAAAATATAGATCTTTCACAGTGACGTGAAGCAGTCTTCCAATAGTCCTGATGGGCTGACATGACACGTTCAAGTTCCTTTTCTGCCCCCTATCAGTCCCCTTTGCCAAATCCATGTGTGGCTGGAGTGGATCCGGCATAGTCTGTGGAGTGGAGTTTTTAATCAGGATGTCGTTCACAGACATTAAGATTCTACATTTCCGAACAGAGAGTATGAAGGCAATTTTAAAATGTCCTACGTTCTGCTCTAAAGAAAAGATAGCATTGAAGTTGAGAGTATATTTTCAATATATTCATTATCTGTTCCCAATAGTCCTCAGAGATCCAAACAATTCCCACAGACTTTGCAGATTAGTTTACCGCTCAGTCCTTAACTTGCCCTAGTAGAGAGATTAACAATAACCACCGAAACACTTTTTATGAGGATTCCTGAAATAACACTGGTGAATTAATCACGACCTACAAATTACTACAGCCACAGCTGAAACAAAGTCTAATACAAAACATGCTATTAAAAAGTCGGATCCAGAAAAATTAAGAAAATTCTCAAAGAGGTTGACAGACTGCAAATTTAATAAAATTGGAGTCAGAAAGGCATAAAAGAAAATTAAATTAGATGCCTCAGGTTATGTGATAAGGATGCAGTATTTTTAATTTTTCAGACTTAAAGACTATTATTCCATCTGCACTTTCCCTGATTCTATGCTGAGCAGGAAGGCTCTTTACAGACCCTTTTAAAAGACAAATTAGAGAGCATGTGGCTGTATAATTCAGAGAAGTAAATTTGCTCTCCTTAGAGTTTCAGAAAATACTATCATCCAGCATCAATAATACCTGTCTTGTGAATTGTTTTCCTAAAAGTAGGGAGGGATTACTTCACTTCTCCTAGTTCTACAGTGTGCTTCTAAATAGTTGTAGACTATCTGCTAAAGAAACAATAGTGTTAGTCAATATGGCAACACAAAATGATGTAAAAACAACTCCTCATCCATCCCCCAGTATAGATAGAGAAACAGAATATATATATACATGTATATATAACAGAATATATATATACACACATATGTGTGTATATATATAGTTTTGTTTTTATTTGAGACAGAGTCTCACTCTGTCACCCCAGATAGAGTGCTATGACATCACAACTCACAGCAACCTCAGACTCCTGGGTTCCAGCAATCCTCTTGCCTCAGCCTCCCAAGTACCTGGGACTACAGGTGCCTGCCACAGGCATGGCTAGTTATCTTTATTTTTTATACAGACAGGGTCTTGCTCTCATTCAAGCTGGAGTCAAACTCCTGAGCTCAGGCAATCTGCCTGCCTCCCAAGAATGTATTTTATAAAATCCAAAAGACCAAATGAATGGCTGAGAGACACATAGAATGTCAACAACTGACCCATAGCCATCTTCTAACCAGAGTAAGAGGTATCAGGGCTGTCTCTAAGTTATTTATCTTTGTATTTCACCCAGGCCCATCAGCACAGAGCCCTCCACACAATAAGAGTGTTGATTTGATCTCTCTTTTAAATAGGCACTCTCACTAATGAGAGCTGGTGATACAGTCCTGTGATAGTGAAACAAGGAGACAGACCATATTGCAGAATAAAAACAAATAGCAACCTAAAGTGACATTTTCCTAACCACAGATTAGGCATGATGTGTGTGGGATTAAAAACATTCTGCCTCCTCTTGAACATATCCCAGTCAGATTGTCACTGCTTGCTTCTTTGTGCTATTATTTACAAAAGTCTTTGTGCAGGGTTTGTGGAAATGAAACCAAATTAAAAGATTGAAAACTAAGAGATGGTCAAACAAAATGTATACATTTAAGTTGGAGGAGACATAACTAGGAGAGAGAGGAAATGCTTCCCCAGGAAGCAATAATAAAGCACCTGGTATCTGTACTATTTTGCAGGTTAGCAAAGGGCTTTCGTAAGCAATATGTCATTCCTTCTGTCCACAGGATGAGGACTGTGGCCCCACTGAGCAAAACAGAATATTCGGGCTCAAAGAGTAAACAGCAAGTGGCAGCACTGAGGTAGGAATCTGGACTGAGTCTTGTGTTCCAAGATGGCACCATCTACCCTGGACCAAAAACAGCTGCCTCCAATGAGAGGCTCCAGCCAATAATCTCCAGGGTCAGCCTCTTCCCTGTCTTAAATTGTTATGATTATAGAAGAAAGGACAGCAACTCACTTTACACCACCTTTCACAGGTCCAGAAATACAATTAGCCTATACCACCATGGCTCTAATGAGTAAAACAAAGGAGAAATTTCCATAAATTTCTAGAATTCCTTAAGAAGATGATAAACATCATCTGTGTGAATAATTTAGATGCAGCCCTGCCTTTGAATCACTCAGAATTACTTCCAGATCTTGCCTTTCAATCTTACAGTGACCACTGGCATAAGCTTTTATTAGATTTGAACAACAGTGTTTGTAGGATAATCGTGACAATCTCCATCACCAAGTTTCTTAGGCATGAATTCCCTAGTTCATGAACTGCTTAACCTCTACATTATGATATTCGCTTGTAACAAGGGATGTATATATTAAAGAATTTTCTCCTGATTCATGAAGAAATTAATTTTGGGAGCCTATTTACTTTTAAAAAATCATTTACATGTAAGAATTCAAAATTCATATCACATATCATAATCATTCTTCAATTAATCAAATTTGATGAGGAATTCTAATAAGGTCTCACAATTAAGCCTTTTATATATTAAAAAACAATATAGCAATCACCATCTAATGTGTAAGACCTAACCACTACAAAGATGATGTTCTAAATTTGAACTTGAAAAGAAAACCCATCAGTATGCCTGCTCAATTTTTTTTTTAATCTATTCATGTAGGTTAATTACCTGACACTCATTAAGATGACTCTGGGCTTCTTCAAATTTCTGACCATATTAACCTCTCCAACTAATCCTTATTAGAAAAATATTAAAGAATGTTCATTGCTATTACAAATTGAATCTGAAATGATGAAACAATTATCAAATAAATGGAGTAGAAAACGAGGTTATATGCATGAGAAGATTCAATGCATCAAATATTTTACTTCCATTATTAGAAAATACAGGTCTTAAGGCCTATATCCAGGAAATGTGCTTAAAAATCAGTCCTTGAAACAAATTTCTCCACTCCACTCTTGTACAATGGGTTAACAAACAAAAACCTCAAGTTCATTAATGGACTCGTTCATGAAAAAAAATAAATCTTAAACAACCAGAAAGATTCAACTACCTACCTCAGTAATTCTACATATAGCAATCATTTATGATTATGAGTCTCACAGTCCATATAATTCATTTTGTCAATAAAATGGGAGAGAGAGGCTGGTCAGTGTTGGACAGAATAATGGTCAATGTCACAAAAGCATGAAAAATTGATGAAATGTTACTTTTAAAAACTGAAAAATTATCAGTTCAGTTCTAGGACAGTAAAGGAAACACACAAAAATTTTTTTTTTTTCTCCAGATAAACTTCATTTGAAAATTGTCCTAGAGCAAAAAGAACAAAGCTGGAAGCATCACACTAATAGACTTCAAAATAAAGCTATAATGAAAATAGCAGCATGGTACTAGCATAAAAACAGACGCATAGACCAATGGAACCCAGGAATTAATCCACACATGTACAGCCAAATGGTTTTTTTAAATAAAGATGCCATGAATGTTCATGAAAGAAAGGACAGTACCTTCCATAAACAGTGCTGGGAAAACTGGATATAGGTAAGAATGAAACTAGACTCCCATCTCTCATCCAGTACAAAAGCAAACTCTAACAGGTTAAGGACCTAAATGTAAGACCTAAAACTATAAAACTACTACAAGAAAACGTAAGAGAAATACTTCAAGACATTGGTCTGGGAAAAGATTTTATAAATAACACCTCAAAGGCACAAACAACAAACGTAAAAATAAACAGATGGGATTATGTCATACTATAAAGCTTTCTGCACAGCAAACAAAACAAAAGAAAACAATTAACAGAGAGAAAAGATAACCTACACAATGGGAGAAAATATTTACAAATTAGTTATCCAACAGGGGATTAATACCCTGAATATACAAGGAACTCAAACATCAACATAAAAACAATTTTTTGATTAAAAAAATGGAGAAATAATCTGATAAAACATTTCTCAAGAGGAGATAAAGTAATGGTCAAAAAATATATGAAAAAGCGCTGAACATCCCTACTCAGCAGGGAAATGCAAATCAAAACCATGATGAGAGATCACTGCACTCCAGTAAGCACGGCCATTATCAATCAAAAAGGCAGAAAAATAACAAACGCTGGATAAAGAGGATACAGAGAAAAAGAGAACTCTCATATACGGTTGGTAAGAATGTAAACTAGTACAGCCACTGAGAAAAACAGTATGAAGTTTCTCCAAAACTACAAATAGAACTGCCATATGATCCAGCAGCCTTTCTATTGAGGAAGTTATCCAAAGGAAAGGAAGTCAGTAAATCTAAGAGCTATCTGCATCCCTATTTTTACTGCAAATTTATTCACAATACACAAGATACAGAATCAACCCAAGTGCCTATCAACACATGAATCAATTTTAAAATTTGGTCTATATCCACTGTGGAATACTAGTCAGCAATAAAAAAGAATGAGACCCTGTCATTTAATAAGACCCTTATTAAAATAAGCTGGGAACGGAAAGTTAACCACCACACGTTCTCACTCATACTCAAAAGCTTTAAAGACGGTGATCTCACAGAAGTAAAAACGTTGAACAGAGGATCCCAGAGGCTGGGAAATATCTGAGAAAGGGAACTATAAGGAGAAGTTTGTTAAACACAGCCTTCACCAACTCACAGATCACCTCTGCAGTTTCATATATTATGAATAGAGGATTACGAAGGTATCTTAGAAATTTTCACTTAAGTTAAACCAGAAGCTAGACTGGCAAAACAAAAAAAGGTAGAGAAACTTAGATTCATGGAATCAAGCAAATGGGAGAATTAGGAGAAGGAGATTAGAGAAAGGGGAGGAGATGCTGGCAACAAATGACAAGTCAAATCCCTAACACAGGGTTCTCCTGAAAAGGATAAAATAAACTCTCTATTTTTTTTTCTTTCAAACTATAAATAGCAATAGTCAAAGGGGAAGTAAAACTGGCCAATCATCTAGAAATTAAATTTATTAGTAGGTCTTTTAAGTGGGAAAAAATATTTTACTCTCCAAATCGACAGAAAAGAACAAGCGTGGCCATAGGCAGCACTGCCTGGATCCCTTACCAAGTTCTCCAGAAAGACCGTAACAAAGTTCCAACAACACGCACATCCACTGAACCAGTAGCTCCAGTGTAAGAAACTGGCCTAAGGAAATAATTGATGGATACTGAGAAAATTGGAGGGACAGGTGTTTGTGACAATTTTTTTTAAAAAAATATGCAACCACCTAAATATCAAAGAAGTACTGCTTAAATAATTTTGTGATATATGTATACAATGTACTATTTACACAGATGAGAGCTCTTACATAAATTCTATGTGACAGGTATTGTTCTAAGCATTTCACAATATTAATTTAATCCTCACAACAACCCAATTATATAGGAATTATAATTATTGCTTTATTACAGATTAGGACGTTGAAACTGCAGGCTAAATATCCTGCCCAAAGTTACAGCCACTAAGATGAATAGCAGCTGGGATTTGGACCCAGAAAGTCTATCTCTGGAGTCTGAGTTCTAAAGGGTATGCACAACATATAAATGAATAGTGATCTCTGACAGTGGGAATATGGGTAGGATTATATATTTTGCCTACATTTGTATTTTCTAACTTGAACATGCATTTGTCTTATAAGAAAAAAATATGCTTTTTAAAATGCATAAATAAAAGAATTACCCAGGAAACCAGTAAGACAGGAAATGTACAGTCCAAGTCCTCAAAGTAGAGATAATTACAGCTTCAAAATAAGAATCAAATAAATAAATGTGAGACAAAAGCAGAAGGTCAAGACCTTATATTTGGTGGTCTTAAGTGGCAAATATCAAATACTCTAAAAGACTCTTCCCATTCAGTAATTCTACAGTATATTAGTAGCTGTGCTGTGATAGGTAGAACAATTGTTTACTTTTAAATCCTAGATTAAATAAAGGTAAAGTGGTTTCTTGGCTGTAGGACCTGTTTAAACCTTCAGTGACTCTCAAGAAGCTAACATTTCTCAAACTTATCTTTCCATAAAACACTTTCCCGAAGATCTCCTCACTCATAATACCAAGCATTTATAAGGCATACTCAGCAGAAAGCTGATTTGGGGAGATTCCACTCACTCACTCACTCAGTTGCCTAGTGCCACCACGTGCGAGACTCTACTCTCAATGGCAACACAGGCCAACCACAGAGACACCTGAGTTCCGGCCCATCCAAGACTGTTTACTTGAGAGAAGAAAGGGTCAGTATCACCTGCTCCCCAGCCTCTCTGAGATGTTTCAGAAGCAAAAGGAGTTTTCAGGGCATATTCATGTTAACAGTATAATCCTATGCAAACAACTCCCTTTGTCACATATTCTAGAGATAACATCACTTATATGTGGGTTTCCTGTAGTTCCCATCACCTTGCCTGAATAGGTAAGAAAAAGAAAAAAAAAAGGGCACTTTCAGCAGGTACTTCTTAGCTGTAACACAAAGCATGCACACCTGGAGACTTTTTTTTTCTTTGAGACAGAGTGTCACTATGTCACCCTTGGTAGAGTGCTATGGCGTCACAGCTCACAGCAACCTCAAACTCTTGGGCTTAAGCAATTCTCTTGCCTCAGCCTCCCGAGTAGCTGGGACTACAGGAGCCCACCACAGTGCCCAGCTATATTTTTTTTATTGCAGTTGTTGTTGTTTTAGGTGGCCCAAGCCCGGTTCAAACCGGCTACTCTCAGGTGTATGTGGCTGGCAACCTGCTGACTGAGCAACAGGCACCACCCACCTGGAGACTTTGTAATGGGCTATATTTATTAGTGAGGAGTTTTTTCATCAGAACCCTGTATTTATTCTATAGGCATCAATGGTTCAGATCTCTGCCAGAAAAAAACCTGAGTCTGCTCTTGCCATGTAAGAAAAATTATTGCATTCTCAGAATGAGTTGCGGAAGCATTACACAGTGTTATGGAGCACAATGTCCTCATCACAGATCACGAACATCCCAGAAATCAAGCCAATGAGTTAGGCAAGTTAATTTCCCACACCCTCTCTGCAGCAAGACTAATTCTCTAAAAGCCTGAAATTGCTGCCTTTACACATACATTTAGATCACAAGTGCAAATACTCTCTGTAATGATTTTTCTTGTTAGGTGTAGCTCACTTGAAAGATTATTTGGAGAGAGTTTTGTTTTTGCACCGGGTGAGTGTTTCTCCACCCTGACCAACACTCCACATACTTTTCTACCAGGCAAACAATCCTCTAACACCAGCCAAAGAAAATCCCTTTGTAAGTAGCAGCATGCATCCTCACACTCTAAAACTGGGTAATCATTTTATTTATTGTCTTTTTCCTAAACTCCTCAATAAATGGCCATGCAGTCATTCATTTTTTTGCATCCACACTGCTCAAATAAAAACAGATACAAAGAACTATTTTGAAGATAATTTTCAATATGGCTTCCTTATTGCACATAAGGCCCTGCTCGAAGACCCACAGTATCTCTAAAAGAAAAAACAAACAGTAACAAAATAGAAAAAAAGAATGAAAGAGAAACAATGGAGCCACATGAACCGATGGTGGATTTAGGGGGCAGGATGATGGATACTTTTAGGGAAAGGGGAATTCATAATCTATTCTAACTACATTTGTATGAGTTTGAAATTTTTCACAATAAGAAGTTGTTCCAAAGGAAAAAAGGAAGAAATTGTGGCTATTAGACAATAATAACCTAGGATATTATATTCCTTTATCTCTTGATTTCATAACTCCAAATGTAAGTATTTATTAAAATTATTCTCTATCAAAAAATTATCACAAGACTCATTATAGCGCTGTATTGTTGTTAATTATTTGTCTTTATATCCCATAGTCAGCAAGCTGCATGATGGCTGAGCCCATGTCTCACTCGACGCGTCTAGCATAGCACCTGCAAATAATCAGTTGCTCAAAAGAAAAAAAAAAAGTTTGCTGAATGAATGAATAAAATCCTATTTCTTTACTTCACTGGAGAATTCAGATTGAGCCCAACAACCCAGCACTCTCTCATTTCCTTTAAAAATAAAACTCTCGAGTCTCAACTTTGACCAAGACTCAATTTACTACAAAACATAAGCCAAAGCAGAACAAATAAAACACTGAAAGTACACCCTCATTCTCTGACTCTTCATTTCCTCAGCCCCACAATGATAAGACCTCACAAAATGTTTTTAAGTGGCTAAAATATAGAACTATCTTATTTCTTGATAAACAGCTAATAATGCTTGGTAATCTTCTGTAAACTGTTCATTTCTTCCTCCCCAACGTCTTCAGTGATGTCAACCTAATAAAAGCACAATTTTGGAACTTCCTTCAATGCTGTCCTCACTCCCCACCACCAATATTCTCCAAAGGCGGACAGTAACCTCACCAGCATTGAGAGTAGGGCTGGGGTACATAGTATGGAACAGGATGGAGAAGACTGGGACCATCGCCTGCTGTCTGGAACACACCGTTTCTTATAGCGCCCACCCCTGTAAAGCCCTCACCAAACCCCAGCTCAATTCTTCATCTCTTCAGTGTGTGGCCTGATCATGAAGTCTGCTACTAAGGGTGCGGACTTTCTATAGTTTCTGAATAAATCTCGTTTTCACTTTGTAAAAAAAAGTAAATGTTCATGCTATTCAAAAAACTAAACCAGGAAATAGCCACCTATCTAATGGGAAAAAATTGCTTTCACTTTGGAAGTATATTCATAGAACTCAGGGGTGACAGGAAAGGGACAATTGGGATAAACTGCAGATGACAATTCAGCACTGGGATTCAAAGTAGGAATGCTGGAGCTTCACCACCTGGGCACAGCCTGGCTCTACCACTTGGTAGACGTTTGATCTTGGACAACTTAGTTGCCTTATCCTGGCTCAGTGCCCATAACACAGTGGTTACAGCACCAGCCACAGACAACAAGATTGGCAGGTTCAAACCCAGCCTGGGCCAGCTAAATAACAATGACAACCGCAACAAAAAAATAGCCAGGCGTGGGC
>CAUYQV010016326.1:0-14065 GCA_963574575.1 Galagoides demidoff | reverse complement strand
CCGGGCGTTGTGGCAGGCGTCTGTGGTCCCAGCTACTTGGGAGGCGGAGGCAGGAGACTCGCTTGAGCCTAGGAGTTGGAGGTTGCTGTGAGCTGTGATGCCATGGCACTCTACCCAGGGGGATAGCTTGAGGCTCCGTCTAAAAAAAAAAAAAAAAAACCAACCAAACAAACAAACAAACAAACAAACAAAAAACAAAGTAGATTTCCCATTTTATATCCCACTGGTAATGTATGCAGGACCTAATTTGTTAACATCCTTGCTAGAATTTACTTTGTCTGTACCTTTTATTTTAGCATCCAATGGGGATAAAGACGTATGTCTTTTTTAATTTGAATTTCCCTAGTGACTGACCATGTGGAGCATCTTTTCAGGTCCTCACTGACAATTCGTCTATCTCCTTTGGAGAAGCATCTTTTCAAATAACTTTGCCTGATTTTAATTGGTCTATTTGTCTTTTGATGAATGACTCATCTAAATTCTTTAGATGTTCTAGATACAAATCTCCTATGAAGAAATGTGATTTTCGAGTACTTTCGCCCATGGTGTGGGCTGCCTTTTTACTCTCTTGATGGTGCACTTTGAAGGACACAGTGATTCTCTTGCTGTTTTCTGTTGTTCTTTGCTCATATGCAAATTGCTGGTAGGCCATATGGTCAAAGAAATAAAGAACAAAAGTAATATTGATGATTGATAATTTCTGTAGGAGGTAATAATTTCCTTAATTTTTTGCCCCAAATGGTAAAGCTTGATCCTCATTCACACTAAAATGTTAATGAGGAATATTAAATACTACAGCTTCTGCATTTCTACCTTCTGAAAAACTGCAGTGATGAAAATTTTATTTTAAATATATTTCCCATAATGGGTGATAAACTTGTTGTGTGATTACATAATAATACAATGTTAAACACTATTCCATGAAACAAGGGTTTAGAAAATACTTTGTAATAAAAGGCCTCAGACTGGTTAGGAAAAAGAGATGGATTAGTTACTCCCCCAAATCTTATTTTCATCATACGTGGTGTGTGCTGACTTTCTCATATTAGCTCCAAAAGGAGATTTTTTTTTTCTTTGAGGTAGTCTCACTTTGTCACCCTTGGCAGAGAGCCATGATGTCACAGCTCACATCAACCTCAAACTCTTGATCTCAAGTGATCCTCTTGCCTCAGTCTCTCGAGTAGCTCAGATATAGGTGCCACAACACCCGGCTATTTTTAGGGATAGGTGTCTCACTCTAGTTCAGGCTAGTCATGAACTCCTGAGCTCAGACAATTCACCTGTCTGGGCCTCCGAGAGTGCTAGGATTACAGGTGTGAGCCACCACACCCAACCAGAAAAGGAGATTCTTATACTAGAACAGATGACATTCAAAAAAATCAGGCACTTAATATAAGATAAATTTTTAGCAACTTTCATAAAAAGCTTGTTATTATGTTTTCTATAAAATATTGTTATACTTTAAGTCATCAGAAATAATACATTCATACAATTTTTACTATAAGTTCAGTTGAACATTCAAAAATCGCACTATCGTATCTTTGTCAAGAATCGAAATTCCCACGATGAGAAGTCAGCTACAAATTCTTTCATAATTGTCTAATTTACATAAAGGCCCATATCACTTGTCCTCATTTTCACTGTAAAATTTAATAACTCTCATTTTTACTGGTAATTCAGTCCTTCCCAATCAAAATGAGCTAAACATATAAAATTGCTAAGTTATAACACTGACGACCTTCCAGATTCCTCTCTTAGCATTTCACTTGTTAACTGAAACAGAGAGGGGAGTTTAGGGTATTCCACTTGCTGCTGCCGGAATTGAGGACATGAAAACATCAGATCGGGTTCATTGCTTAGAGATATCGACAAGAAAGAGGCACTTTTGATTCTGTCCATATACATCGGAACTATAGACAAGGAGAATTAATAATTTACCTAATGTCTATCCAAGGCCACAGCTCCCCCCCGCCCCCCCCCAGTACTTCCCAGCTGCTCACTGATTAGAAGACAGTGTTTGACAACACTTTGCGAGCAGCAGTTCCTAATACTGTCTGTCATCTGGGATGCAAAAGCAGTAGCTGGAATCAATAATTTTGAATCTAATAGGAAATTCTATTCCTCAAGAATTCTACTAGGAATACAGGTGCATACTTTTCTTTACACGATGAACTGCACATTATACCAAAGTTTCATTTCACGTGATTTGGATAAACAGAATCACGTCAATCCTATACATGGTCAAAACCAAATTGGAGGACAACATTTTATGAAGTAATTAAAACGGTTGTATCATTAAATCAAATAGACTATTGTAAAGTTGGTGCAATATAAGGCAACTTCTCTTTAGCACAAAGTTCATATCACTCAACTAAATGATCTCATAAATTATAGGAAAACAAAACTGGCAAAATAGAAGAATGAAGGCAAGGAAAAACAAAGGTCTTCTAAGTGCTCGACTGGCTGGTGTCAGGGAGCTGAAATGGTTTTTTATTTACTGGTTTTTAAAATGACTTGCCCTGGTGTGTCTGATCTTGTCTATACGGATTTGGTATTGTTTGCTGCTCAGAATTTGGATGAATAATGGATTTGCCAAAACCAATTTAATACAAATAGGTCTTTAGAATCATTTTTTAGTGAAATTATGAACAAATGTGTAGGGTTATTTGAAATGAGGTCCAAGTAATGCACTTTTCACGAGATGATGCTATCTTTGGATCCACTGAAGTGGTCAGAGAAGAGTCTCTATTTTTTACATAAAGGTATTTTTAGTTTTAAATGTAAAACCTCCTTGTCTCTCTTGCCCCTCTGCCTCTCACTTGGTAACAAGCAAATAGTCAAATTGGAGGGTTTCATGATTATTTCTACGAGGTTCACTTCCCTGAAGTTGCCTGTAGTTGCTTCATACTTAACTCTTTTTTTAGATGCTGCTCAAACTCTTGTGCAAAAATACACAAACAAGGAGCTCAATAACAATCATCAATACAGTACGTGATTAAATAAAGACACTGAAAAAGTAATATCCAGCCTACATGGGATTAAGTGGAGAATGGTAGTGGACATTCAGAAAACATTTTTAAGTGACGAGTCTGTTCTCAATTCCAAGTTTACCTTTGAGAAGCTGAATTTATTATAACACAGTTAAATAATTACAGAGAGTTTTAGCATGAAATGGGAGTTAGATAAATATAGCGAGAAAGGGAGACCCCATTAGTATGGGATGAAATGCACGTGTTATAAAGTGGACGGAGAACTCTCGGGGAATTACGTGTTGGGAGGGAGACTTTCTTGGCCAGCCCAGGTGGGAGAGAGTAGGAGATACCAACCATGAATGTTTAGTAAAACCATCTGGAAAGCTTCCATGCCCCGTGTGTCCTCTGTTAATAGAATACAAATAAAATCCATGGCAGTTTGTCAGACCAACTGGCAAGCTACAGCTGTGAACAGGAGAAATTTTCCTTGTATCTATCCAGAAAAGCATCACCAAGTCACTTAGTATCTTTGGGTCTCATAGCTTAAAAAAATTCTTGTCCTTATAGCCACTCAATCAATGGAGAAGGCTGATGTGGAAGAAAGGGAGAGAAAGAGGTTGAGAAGGAGAGAGAGTGAGCGCACGTCTGAACATTACCAACTTCAGAATTGACGTAGCGAGTGCTTCCCGCAGGATGTCACCCTAAATGTGTTCACTGATATATCTTTCCCCCCTGGCTTCTCACTGCACGTTTAAAGATATTCAACAACCATCCCATTCGAGTATTTTAATTTGATCTGTGAACATTTCTATTCTGTGACCTCTAGAAATAGGTTCCTTGACAGCATTCTTGGAGACCACCATTGCAACAATGTAATTTCCCAGTTGACATCGATAGGCTTTAAATGTTCCACAAGTGATTTTACTATATAGTTGGGTGGGTTTGAAAACTGCTGGTATAAAGAATTTGAAGATCTGACTGAAAGTATACATAAATAACGGAAAGCTTTAGAAGGGACGTTAAGAGATTTATATTTTCTTACATAGGAAGTCTAGAGTCTCTGAGAGACAAAAATAACAATATAAAATTTGTGCCTCTTGAAGATTCACTTGACTGTGTATATAAGTGGGACTGGATGAGGAGAGAAGATAAGAAGTCCAGAAATAAGTTATAATTGTTGAAAAAGATCATCCTGGTAAAATTAGCCTGGAATAGAATGATAGGATCAGAATGAAAAGGAAGAGGTGAACAGGAGAAATTTTCCTTGTATCTATCCAGAAAAGCATCTGAAAGGGCTTAGATTCATTTTTACCTAATTCATATTATGAGGGAAGCATTAGCCAGATACAAAAACCGGACAAAAAAAATTACAAGGAAATAAAATGAGAAGCTAATATATATCAACATAGATTCAAAAATCTTGAACAAAAATTTTAAACTATAAGTAAATTCAGTCTGGCAATATATAAAAAGGCTCTACCACATACAGAGATGGTTCATGCTAGGAATGCAGTATTGATTCAACTTTAGAGACTGTCTGTGACCCACTCTGTCCTCAGTCTCCACCAGTCCCTGACCATACGATGGGGTCACTAACTGGGCTGGTCTGCCTGGGACTATTCCAGTCCTAACAGTCCTGCTTTCCAGAAAACGTTCCCCTGACAAAGCAAGTCCTGTTTTTTTTTTTTTTTTTTTTTGGTGATGGGTCACAGCACTGGGAGAAATGTACAGAACTCCTACTGCAGTCTGCCGACCAGTAGCTGAAAGCAGCCAGATTTTTAGAAAATCCCCTTCTGGAGGGGCTTTCCTGGTATCTGGGGTTGCTTTCCACTGATGTTGGCAACTGTAATTTGCAGTTCACAATATGGGGTCATCCATTTTTGCATCACGCTGACTGATGCCACAAAAATTGCAATTTAATAATCATGAATGTTAGAATTTCATCTTTGACTTTGCCCAGGAATTGACTCTTGCGTTTTGTGTGAAGATAGTCTTACCTCCAGTTCTTAATTTTGTGAACAGTGTGACTATGTTCTCTAAGTGTTAAGACAATCAAAAAATTACAATACCAGGTGGTGCCCATGGCTCAGTGGGTAGGGTGCCAGCCACATACACTGAGGCTGGCGGGTTCGAGTCCAGCCCCAGCCAGCTGAAATCAACAATAACAAGTGCAACAACAACAACAACAAAATAGCCAGGTGTTGTGGTGGGCACCTCTGGTCCCAGCCACTCAGGAAGCTGAGGCACGAGAGTCACTTGAGTCCAAGAGTTTGAGGTTGCTGTGAGCTGTGATGCTACTGCACTCAACTGAGGGTTACATAGTGAGACTCTGCCTCAAAAAAAAAAAAGAAAAATTACAGTACCAAAACCAGCATGAGCAGGACATCACCAAAAATGAAGATAAATTACTGTGTCATTTGAATAACATGAGCTATAGACTTGGAATAGGGAGGTGAATAATGAAAACAGAATATAGCAAAAGATGCAAAAAAGAGCTTGGGTTTGAACCCAGTAGAGGAAGGGACGCGGAGGCACACAGGGGACTGAATCTTTAAAGTCCAGAGTGAGACAGGCAAGTCCTGGGAAGCTAAGAACAAGCCTCTCCATCTTTCTGAACGGTACTGATGCTCAGTTAAACTACGTAGTGGCTGCTAAAAGTGTCAGGGCATACCACAGATGAAACACATGTTGTTAGAGGTTTTTTTTGATTGTTCCATGAAACTCAACAAACATGCGTTTCCTGATTTAAAGATTGAAACTAAGATGTTTGGTGGAAGTACAAAGGAAGAAATTTTGACAACAGATGTGGTGGTCCCTCCCAGTGAAGAGGAAATTCTGTAAAATATTAACGGCCGTGCTGTCCAGAGAAGGAACTTTGATTTAAAAATGGAGTTTCAAACAACCTTTTGGATTTGTATAGAAATATAAATAAATACAAGAAACTATAAAACTAAAGATTGTTGATACTGTCTACAAACACAAAATGTACTTTCTTCATCAACATAATTGGAAAGCAATGACAATTTAAGTTTGGGCTAACTTATTGGAGTCCATAATCTTCATCAAAGAAAACTGAAAGGCCCTAACTACTAACTGCTCTGAACACCTTGTCCACAATACCCCCAAGAAAGGGAGGGACTTGTTTGTGCTCTTGAGGAGTTCATGTAATTTCTTTGTTTAGTTTTGTTTGCACAAAATGTTCAGAAGCAGCTAATGAGTTTTTTTCAACTTTATTAAATGGAAGATCGTCTCTGTAGACATGTGCTTACAAAATGGTTATTACTATTGTCTGCCATAGACAATATGTTAAAGTATTGCTCTGCCATGAAATCGCATTTTCAAAGTGCAGGACAAGAGTAGTGCCTTCTAATTAGGAAATGAGAGTAAGAAAAACATTACAATAAAACAGAAATTTACATCTCTCCAACACTTACGATCTTTAAAGAGACGATACGACGTTTCCAAGGAAAGGACCAACTGACTCCACTTGTGTTGTTTGATGTTCTGTTTAGGTTGCGATAAAAACTAACCAAGAAAAAAGAAGACTTTTTTTTTTTTTTTTCGGAAGTACGACTGCTTCAGAACTCAAAAACATGTCACCATATCAGTGCAGCCAAGTTAAGCTCAACTTTCACACTTCTTTACTAAATCTGTGACTGTTTGAGAAGTCAACTTTCACATTTTCAAATTGCTTTTGTGTTTTAAAACCATTTTCCCTGAGAAAGAGAAGTTTAACATCATGATATCCAACGTGCTTCACAGAATTTAAAAATAGCTGGCATTTTAGACAGGGATCCAAAATACCTGATTGACAAATAGCCTGTCTACCACAACCACCTCAAAGATGCAAAGTGGGTGGTCATTTTTGAAGAGCTGAAAATTAATTTCCACATGTCTAATACTTGCTGTTTGCTGGTAAGTAAAATCTGAAGTGCCCACACTCAGACGCTTTTGTGGAGAGAACGCTCGGCTTGATGCCAGTGAGTCGGGTTCACACCAGGAAGCAGTGTAACGCCGACGTGATAAAAGCAGAGATGCAAGGCAGAATAACATTTATAATTGATTATTCTGAATTTGCCACCATATAAAAGAAGAGAAATAGTTTCTTAAAGGCACTGATCTTAGTAGGAAAGTATTATTGAAAAAAGAAAAAGACATTAAAATTATCCTATTGTACCGTGGGATAAAATAAAAATGTCATTGCTATTTTAATTAAATAGGCATAATATTTGTCTAATTAAATTATGCTCCTTTAAAAAACTCATGTTTATGCATTTAAATTTTTAATTTATCAAAATGTAAGGACATAATATCCTTAGACATGTTTCTACAAAATGGCTATTAGTAATATGGCCTACAAAACTTAAATATCTAATCCTTTAAAATGAGTTTAAAGAAATTGCTATATCAGAGGACAGAAATATTATAAAAATGTCATATTTTTATCAGACCCATTATTTGTTCCATAATTCTTACTATTTATTACTGCCATTGTGAAATAGGCCTATCATGGTTTTGATTAATCAATAACATTTAGGTAATAGAAAAGAAAATACAGAACAATGTCTATGTCATATTTTCCTGTTAAATTATAGCTATTTACTGTATATTACATATTATTATTTTTTGTTATTATTCTGGTATGGCTGTCTTCTGGGTTGACTGTAAAACATCAAACATTGATACATTGATTATTCTACAGATGAGCCACAAGGGAAGTCTCAGTCTCTCTTTCTCTCTTTCACTCTCTCTCTCCTTCTCTCTCTCTCTGTTTCCATTTTGCTCCCCCCTTCCAGCAGTTACTTAGTCACTTATTAATTGGTGCTGGGCTTTTGGAGACAGTAAGAAGGTTGTCTGTGGTTTAGGCTCAACCTCAGTCTTCAGGCTTAGACAGACTGAGCATGGCTTGGTTCTGTTGTTTTTTTTTCCTGCAATTACTCTTTGTGGCAGCACACGGCGCCTTTTAGTCTGTGGCTGGGTCATCATCAGCGGGAAAGCGTCTTCCTGTTCTCACCCAGTGACATTGCTCCCTGTTTGTTATTGGGGCAGATCCCAGACCCATGATGGTTTTTCACAAGATAATTAGATTGGGATGTAGAATAAAGGCCATCATGATAAACCACTGAGATTTCAGTGTTGCTTATTAAAGAAGAAAGTCTACGTTGTGTGATTCAATTTTATTCATTAATTTTTTTAATTCTTTGGTCAATTTTTCATCTGTGGTTTTGTTGCTATAACACTAAGACCTAAGGCAGTGGGGTTTGTTGGGTTTTTCTATTTTGTTACCTTAGCAGCCAGATCAATCTCCCTGTTACTCTGACCTCTATGTTCTGCTTGTACCCAGATTTATTCCCGTGGAACACTTGTCTCCATGGAAGACGCTAATCTTAAATCCTAAAATTTCTACGATTTCCCGACATGCTACCTCCACTCCATTTTTATAATAAGGCTGCACGTACGATTCCTATGCCTATGCCTCATTCTGCTTACACCTTCCAGATCTCTAATTCAAATATGTAGATCCTTTTTGGTTTTTATTTACAAAGTCTTAGTCAACTAAGTCATCAAGTTCATCAGATCCACCACTCAGAAGTTTTTATTTCTTTAAACACAAGTTTGTTTGTTTAAACACCAGAACCAGTGGGGTGTTTAAAATGTAAGTTCGTGGCCTTCACATCAACAAATTCTTATTCAAAGGGTTTGGGGTGTGGCCCATGAATCCATATGTTTAAAACCCCTCTGAGGTGAAACTCAAATAGATCTGAGGCAGTGCTTAGCTTTTATTCTCAGCTAATTTCTTTGTCCTTACAGACTAGTCCTCAGTTAAATTCCCCAAGGGTAGGAGCAGCCTGCAGGTGAATGTTCCCGGTTCTTGGCTCTTAGCACCAAGAATGAGCACCAGTGACTAGTTGACGGAGTGATCACAGTCGCATTTATTATAGACCAGAGGCAAACGAACTACCAGGGGAGGAGGAAACCAGTCTCAGAGAGCAGCACAGCCCCGCTCCCTAACTGGGCGCCCCAGTCTTTCAGAAGCCACTGAGCTCACTGGTTGGTCCCCACCTTCCCCTGGCACGGTGGGCTGTGGCCTCTGCCTCTGGGGTCCTTGACAGGTCGGGGTTACATAATAAACTTCTTAAGACACACTCATCTTCCCTCAAACCTTCCCCAATGTCACTGGGGGCTGAAATTACCCGTTTTAAGGATGGGAATTGGGCCGAATGAGCCCAGGTCAGTATAAAGTTGCTTTTCACTGCTGGCCATCTGCTCTGATTGCAGTAACTTGGTCCCTTCCCAGCCCTTCGTCACACTCCTTAGCCTCGGTCCTATTAAGGAGAGAGACTGGGGCTGCTCAGTACCTAACCCCACCTGTCACGGAGAGTAGCTGGGGGCCTCAAGGGAAGGGTGTTCCCCCAAACCCCATCCTCATCAGGCAGATCAAGAGAAGGGGTGTGGGGCTGAGGCAGCGGGTTTCCCCGCCTCCAGGCAGACAGAGAGTCGGGGCAGGGCAGGCCGTGCCCGTGGGTGCCTGGCAGTGTGGCTGGGATACCACTGCCCCGCTGAGGGCCGAACCACCTGCTAGGCTGAGATGCCCTGCCCCTCTGCGGGGCATGAGGCGGTGGCACCCCAGCTAGGCCACCACGCCCGACAAACTGGCACAGGGAACTTATCCTAGACATCCAGGGTTTGCCTTCAGCAATTACAAAAAATGCCTAGACTTCCTGACTATGTTTGTTCAGATCCTCTGCGTTCAGGGTGCCCCTCTCAGACTCCAAGGCCCCGCTGTCATCTGTCTCTTGTGAAATCCAGCTGGCAGGACACAAGCCCAGGGCACCCACATCCCAGCGGGACACTCATGGCCTGTTCCCACTGTGGTTTGGTTTTGTCATAGCCTGCCCAGAATTAAGACATTTATTTTAACACAATGGAACAATGAGACTCCTCTCAATAAAACTGTATGCCAGGGCCCCAATTCCTTCAATGGAGTATTTTCAATAATTTTACTTCATCCTCTACCTTGTAGGGGAGCCAGTTAAGTTACAGGAATGAAGAGCTGTTCACAGCCAATTTGAATAACTCATGTGATATTAACTGGTTTTGAGATTCCTTCTAAGATTATTTCCTCTACTGATAAAGTTTGTCATTTAGTCTTGAAGCAATGCTAGATTACTAATTAATCCCTTTGCCCCTTCTAAGAGATCTTAAAAATCCAGTTTTTAAGTTGTACGTCAGATTTTCTTTTCAGTCTTCTAAATCCTTCCTAGGATTGATATGTGTTCCCCAGGCAGGTGCATTTGTTTTAATATTTCAAAGTTCAGTTTGAATCTTTTTTACCACATTATTTTTTAGTCCCCAACCATGATGTTTTCTTAACATGTAGGTTAAGATATTTTCTCCATATTTCATTTGCTGTCAGTAGGCATTCAAAGAGAGGTTTTTCTGATCATTGCTCATTTCTGTAGTGACACATGTCACTCGACAGAATGGGTTGAAAAAGACGCTTTTCTTTGATTTTCAGTTTTTAGTCATAAAAACAGATTGCATTATTTACCACTTACACTGATACATATTAGCTGGGTATGAGGTTTTGTATCATCAAACCAAAAAACAAAGTTAATAGGTTTTCTCCTCTTTGAAACAAAACTTAAGAAGCATATGCGAATGGTAGAAGCTACTAGAACAAATATGCAATTAGGGACAGCCCCTTTGGATATGGAAAATTTAATAATTGTTTGAATTACAAGATTTGGGGTTCAGTGTTACAAAAAACAAAAGTATTATATAAATTTCTTTTCATTTCCTTTAAATGTAACTCAAGATTTTATACAAATTTTAAAATGATTGTTTATGTAAAAGAAAAGGAAATATTAAAAAGAGGGTAATGGTCCATGTAAAACCACTACATAAGCTTTTTTGAGGGAATTAACTGTTCCGTTTGTCCTCAGGTCAATTTAGATTCAATAACAGATTAGACCTTTTCCTCTGTTGTTGAAGTTAGACCAAACTGATTTTTTTATTTTGACAGAGTGTGGTCATAACCAAAGCACTGAGCTTATTTGTGGCATCATAAGGGAATTACTTTAGGATATTTAAGAAGAGCACCCGTAGTGTTTTCATACTATACATCCACACATTATTCGATGTACAGTATTTTTCACCTTAATAGGTTAAATGATGTAATCATAATTAGATCCACTGTACAAAATGTCAAAAATAAAATTGATAAACCTGAGGATTTTCTATAATTATTTATAAATTTCAAATTTGAAGATTATATTTGACAAAACGCTCTTTGTCAACACTGTCTTCTAAATACTCCAAATTTTTCATTGGAAGTTATTTTAACAATGAAATAAGACTAATATAATTTGAGAGCTTGGTGAGGTAGAATGTGAGAGAATGAGAGAATCAGGTAACAACAGACACTGTAGCCATCCTATGCTAATTTGAAGGTGCAAGAAGCATAATTTCACCTCTACTATTAATCGTCTTATCAAATACACATGCATTCACCCCTGCTAACTTATACACATATTCTCACCCACCCCCAATATTTAATATTCCTGTGGGTTATCTGTCTTCCATTGCGAACTCTGACACCACAACAGATTGGAAATGGCCTCTTGCACACATGCATGAGCCACAGCCACATGTCCAGAATCATTTTACTCACCCTCCTGCGAACAATTGGCAGCTCCGACCAGCATCAGAAAAGGTGTCTTGGGAGAAAGAATCATGCAGACCTCACAAACAGATAGGAAGGTTGTTTAAATGGGGAATTCTCAAGTTCAAACTGGATGTGAATGCCATGCAAGCCTCTCCTGGTGGCTTCAGAGACTCCGTCCCCTACAGATGGGATGCATTCAGAGATGGCGCCAAGCAGGCTCTTTAATGCAAAGGGCCTTGTCCCAGATGCCCAGGTGTGCTGCACACCTGTGACATACCTGCCTCACGTACTACAGTGTGTGCAGCAGCAGGAGGGTTAGTAATAGAGGGCAGAATCTTTACAAATGACTCCTTGGACTGAATGCCTCTAAGAATCGTCATTTTTACAGATCTTTAACCATAATCATCGGAAGCCTGCTAGCTTTCCTCTTCTCTTGTTTGGAAATCTAGAAAATCTTTTGATCAGAGTAATATTCTTCAGACTTAGCACATCAGGAATTAAGGTAATGTCTTACAATAGATAAGTTCTCTTAAATGCTCCCAGCTGATACGGAAGAGTCTGTTGATAAGTCTTTGGCTGCTCTTGCAGTGTATATAAAAAGACTGGGTGCCTTTTAATAAAGGTTCAATTAAAACTCTGTTTTGGATCAGGCTCTTATTTGGAGACTTAAACAGAAAAACAGATGTTCACGCTTTTTGTTCCACAGTGGATCAGCCATTTCCCCAAAATTTTAATTTTAATGTCGTGTTTTAGTAGTTTAATGGCATGGAGTGATCATTTGGCTTTTTAATATTAATGCAGGCGCATGGAGCCAAACAGACTTGCTGTCAAGTCTTGGATCAATTTAACAGTTTTAAGATTTGGGACTGAGACTTAATTCCTTTATCTGAAAACAAGAAATAAAGCATTTAGTTCTTGTTATTCTCAGGATTAAATTACATATTTTATGCTATTTAGAACTGTCTAAAAAGCAGTAAATGGTAAAATTATCACGATAAATGGTAAAATTATCACGACCACCATGGATACTAGTGCAGTTGTTACAGTCAAAATCAGGGCGCTACAACTATGGCTTACATAATTTCTATGTGTAAAAACTATTTAGTGGAGCCATTATTAATAAATTAGCCAAGAGAACACCTAATCCACACTAGGCTGACCCTGAATACTCAAAGGTATGTTCTCTTTAGAGGATTTCACCGTTATAAAAGGACATTACATTGGAATCAAGCTTTTGATATTCGATGCTAAGTCTCTTTACCAGATCATGCCAGATTTTCTCTCCCTCTTCTTCCCACAGGCTCCTAATTCTCCCACTTACCTTTTTCAGGTTGGCAGGCACAGGACCAAGGCAACGATGAGGTTTCCCAAGAACCAGTGTCCATTCTGGCAAAGGCATAACTTGTCTGAGGGTCTCACTGTGTGAAGCTGAGAAGGTGATGAAATATTGTCTCATGAGAAATTTGTATTAGACGCCAGGTAGTCGCTCCCAGAAAGTTCCCAGCTCAACAGAAGTAGCCAGTGAGGGTGAATCCAGGTGCTAAGAATCTACATCTTAACCTGGGAACACCAGCAGGTGAGAGCGTTAGAGATTTCCTGAATTAATTAGGTGATCAGTTCCCTTCACCTCTTTTGCCTTCATCTCTTGTCCTTTCTATCTATCATCCCTCCTCCAGGAAATTCAAGATGCCCCTCCTTACTACCACCTCTGTGAAATCTTTCCAAGCTGCTAGAACCAAGATCATAATTCATTTTTCCTATAATTAATAGTTCTTTACTTTCAATTCCACAGTTTTCATCTTTACCTTAATATTTATCGGTCAATGATTCATTAATATATTCAATCAGTTATTGCACGAATGTTTATTGGTAGAGTGCTGAGCAAGAAAGACCTAGGACAATTGTCAGGGTGGAAAATACTGAAAAAATAAATAAGCACATGCTATAATAATAAAATATATCGGACCTCCATGTGCTGATGTTGCCTGGACTAGAGACGGAGTTGGAGAGTGAATAAAAACACAGAAATTCTTGTTGTGGGAGTAAATAAGAGGGAAAATTCAAACATATGCCTAAGTCATGCCCTCAACAACTAAAGGAACGGTGATACCGCTTACTGAGATGGTAAAGAGGGAAAGAATGCAAGAATTGATTTATGATTATATGTGGAAATCAAGAATTCTTTTTGCATGAAATTAGATGGGTTATTACTGTCTCATATAAATTATGAATACATTTTTCATTTTCTTGGCTTATATTTTGAGGGTCATCTTATTTTTTGATCCTGTAAATTTGTTGTGATGTAGTAGTTCATATGCTGTGATCTCTATGGGGCAATGACCACGTTTTTAACGCACTCAAAGTACGTTTGCCTTATTGAATTATAATAAAGCCACTGGTCAAATGCATTGAAGTTACCTGATGG